>CANYBF012039450.1:0-18869 GCA_948192965.1 Dalechampia spathulata
AATTGAAAAGCAAGATGTTAAATGAGCTCATATTTAAAGAATCAAAGTTATGTTATAATGAAAGACCCAGTAAATGCGCATTTAAATGGAATGATGGATCAAGGAATAAGAGGGAGAATGCATAGCATAAATGCATTCTCACAAATATGTACTGTTCATAATTCATGACATACGACACAAAATGATGTGAATTCATGGTATGATTAAATAATATATTAACTTCACTTGAATATTTATTATGGTTGGAATTTCATCATATTTTAAGATAGTCATGTTAAATGGTTCATACATATACGACATGAAATACAAATGAAATAGACATGTTGTTTTGAAGTATATGACAGAATGTTACTTGGCATTAACATGTCATGAAATATAAATGCCTTATGCTTTTAAATGTTATAACTAATGGATTATATAATTACTTGTATTACATTTTATAACTAGCACCACTGAGTTTATACTCAGCATTTGTCAATTGATAAACGCAGGACCAAGCAAAGTCACAAAACCAGAACATCAGTAAAGCAGCTAGACATATCAATAATTTATTGGTAAATGGTTTAAGTTTCCTTTAGACTTCTATCTTTATAAATTATTATGCAACTCCTTAAATAAAGTACTCCGGTAGCAAATCAAGTAAGTTTGGCAAAACTAAAGATATGTAACATATTAATATGTGTATATTATAACTTTGATGATGTGATGACATAATTATGATGTTATATTATAACCTGGGACAATAAACATTTTGGATTTATATGAGTTTGCATGCAAGTTATATGTCTAAATAAAAAAAATTTACGGAATGTATGAAATCCTTTATAGGATAATTATTGACTTCCTCGGTTAGGAAGTTAATAATCATTCTATGGAAGCATGTTACATAGCCAAAAGACGTGACACATGGCTATGGTTTGGGTTACCAAGAAGCATAGACATTACTTCCAGTCATACCAAGTTCAGGCGATCTCCAAGGTTGACCCTATGAAGTACTTGTATGAAGCTCCTTTGCTTGTAGGGAAACTCTCCAAGTGGTTGATCCTGTTATCAGAGTTTGATGCAATACATCACTACTAAGGTGATCAAAGGCAAAGCAATCGCTAAGTTCTTAGCATCCAAGTCAATAAATGATTCTGACATATTTGAGCTAGACTTCCTAGATGAACACTGGGAGGCAGTTGACATCCAGAAATGGTAGCTGCACTTTGATGGTGCAATCAATAGAAGAGGTGCAGGTATAGGGGTTGTGCTGATCACTCCTGAAGGTGAACTGATTATGCTTTCAAAGTGCCTGAGCGTTCCAGTCACTAACAATATGGCTTAGAATGAAGCATGTCTTTTCGGACTAGAAGCATTGCTAATGATGGGTGCCCAAGACATACAGCTATTCAGTGATTCGATGTTTGTTATTCACTAATCCACAATTGAGTGGGATGTCAAAGAAGAAAGGCTCAAGCCTTATATTGAATACATGAAGCTCATGGCTTGTAATTTCAGCTCATGCCATTTTATTCACATGCCGCATGAAGAAAATCATATGGTCGATGCCTTGGCCACACTGGCTTCAGTTTGTGAATGACCGCAGAGTCAAGTTTAGCCTGTATTCATTGAGCAGGCAAGGATTCCTTGCTATGAGGCAATATGGGTTATGGCATTAGACTAGCTAGACGAGATCCCATGGTATGTAGATATCATGAATTTTCTGAAGATAGGCGCTTATCCAGAAGAAGCCAAAAAAATTGATAAACTAGCTCTACGTAGACTAGCAGCCAACTTTACCTGGCATTAGGGTGTTCTTTACAGAAGAACAGTGGATGGTCTACAACTTTGATGCATATCGGGGAAAGAGATTGAATCAGTCATGTAGACAGTACCCGCTGGTGTATGTAGACCCCACATGAATGGATTCGCTCTTTACAGAAAGATTTTATGCCAAGGATATTTTTAGCTCACCATGGAGACAGACTACATACAGTTTGTAAGAAGGAATCATGAGTGTCAGATTCACGATGATCTGAGTTACATACCACCCATTGAATTACAAAATTTGACAACGTCTTGGCCATTCTCAGCTTGGGGAATTGACATCATGGGTGAGATTCATCCTAATGCTTCTAATGGGCATTGGTATATACTAATGGCTGTCGATTACTTCTCTAAGTAGGTGGAACCAGAATCCTACAGTAAATTGGGGGCAAAGCAAGTCACCAAGTTCATAGAGAAAAATCTCATATGCCAATATGGGATACCACACCACTTGGTGTCTAACACTGGAGTACAGTTCTAGGGTTAAGTGGTTGACTTGTTGGAAAGATACGGGATTGAACATAACCGATCTTTTCCATGTTGCCCTCAAGCTAATAGGGCAATTGAAGCAGCCAACAAGATGATCAAGTGGATCTTGGCCAAGACAGTGTAGACTTACAAAGATTGGCATAAGCAATTGCAATTCGCTTTATGAGGTTACAAAACCACTGTAAGGACTCCTATGGGTGCTACCCTCTACTCTTTGGTTTACGGAATGGAAGCCGTGTTACCAATCAAAGTGGAGTTGAAGTCACTTTGTGTTATTTTGGAATCTTAGTTGCCAGAAGCTGAGTGGAAAAAGGCCAGACACAAACAACTGGTCACCATTGATGAAAAGCGACTGAAAGCTCTCTATCATCTACAGCTTTACAAAAAGCGCATGGCGAATGCATTCAATAGAAAGGTTAAACCTGTAGCCATACAAGAAGGTGATCTAGTCCTGAAGCAAATTAGACTAGCTATTCGTGACCCTCATTGAAAGTTCATACCAAATTGGGAAGGCCTATTCCTAGTCAAAAAGATACTCTCCAAGGGCACTGTTAGCATTTCAGATTTGGAAGGCAACGAATTCTTAGAACTCATCAACCTTGATCGATTGAAGAAATATTTTATCTAGAACAAAAGGTAAGAGAAAGAGCAAAATAAAAAATGAAAAGTCTGATGAGCCAAAAACCTGCATAGGTGGCTCACGTAAAAATTAAGATAAAAAGAAAAACATTGGCTCTATGAGTTGAAAATCTGCTCGGACAACTCATGCAAAAGTTAGAGCTCTTAAAAGCAAAAGGAGAGCATTAAAATGGTTGATCAGAAAATCTTACACGAGGCTGGCTAACGATAGTGGTTAAGTATAATGCATATTGGGGAACTTCTATGTTGATTTTAACATTTTTCTTGCAAATGTTTTAATCTCATTAATGCAAATGGAACACATGTTCATAAACTTAGCCATAAGTAATACTAGTTTCAAACACAAAGCACTGTCATTCTTTATTACATGCAATCTTATTGCCTAACAATGTCTTGAAGTACAGAGCTCAAGCATTACATAGCACCCATAGCTCAGGCATTACACATCACACAATGTCTTGAAGTCCTCTCCATATGCTCTAAGAAGTGCGATACCAATCGTCCTCCTTCAAACTCTGTCAACTGAGGGATAGTATGCCTATAGCCATATTGACGACAGACCCTAGCAGGACTGTAATGTGTGCAACACCTAAACCCTGGCAATGGAATGCAGTCCGTGTAAGTCCTCATCATCACATGCCAAATGTACCACCATGGGCAGGTCCACTGTACCTTGCTCTCTGGGATGGCTCCCATCTACTCAACCCAGCTGTTGAATGTTAGTGTTTTTACCTCACTGAAAGTATAGCCTCTTCGTATATGGCTATGAGGTATGTATCTCTGCAAGTCACCAGCTAGCGATGTAAGAATTCCCAGCTTCTCTTGAAGCCAAACCTAAAAAATAAAATAACATAAATGCTCACTGAGTTGAAAACCTTATAAAAGGCTACTCAAGCAAAAATTAGAGCGATCCGCTGAGCTGAAAACCCAAGGGGGTAGTTCGAGCAAAATTTAGGGTTCAAAGCAAAATTGATAGCCCAATGAGTTAGAATCCTTCCAAAAGGAAACTTATGCAAAAATTAGGGCAATAGCATGAATGTTTCTAAGTTGAAAACCTACAAAGGCAGCTTAGAGTACTTACCTGCAACAGAAGCAGACTACCACTGAAACGCCCAGACAGTCGATTCTTCACTCTATCCAGTCTAAGGATTATCTCTACTACAATCATTAGAAAAGGGGTCTGACCTTATACCATCTAATCTACTACCAGCCCGATCAGCAAATCTCCATGACTCGATGGATCGATAAACAAGAATTGTGCCAGCAGTCCAAAACCTGCTACCCTCAGCCATGAAGGGGCATCCACAGGTGTTTGGCTACACAGCTATAATCGTCAACATCATCAACATCTTGCAAGTGACTTTGAGGATAGCAGCAAACTTCTCATACATCAGACATAGCTCAACATGCTTAAATCGGAAGACATGAACCACTGGATCCCAGAATTGCATGGCAGCATGCAAAAAGCCATTGTTAACTATGACTTGCTGAAAAGTCTTCAGATGATAGAGCCCAATCTCGCTTAGCTGATTCCACTTGTTATTGCTCCAATGGCGAGAAAGAGTATAAAAAGTAGATAGTAATTATTGAGTAATTATTGACCTAAATTCTACACAAAAGAGCAAATAAGTTATATTTTGGCAGTAGAGCACAAAACACATGATATTTATAGCAGCAAGCAAACTTGGGATTCATTAATAAATCTAAAAGATACAATTCAAGTTTGTTGCTATTTTCAAAGCTGTACACCATAACCCACATGCCAATCTATATTATTCTAATGCATTATTCTAATATAGAAATCATAGAATTCTGACACCATGCATATGGAAGGCTGATGACATATCTCCTCTACACATCATCATTGCCTGAGTGGTCTTCATCCAGACTAGGACTATCAAGGACCTTAATGTTATAATGCTCCAGACGTGCAGTCAGCCAGGCTATTTCCTTACCCATCCGTTCAGTCATCTGAGCATAGCAGTCCCGCTCCTCTTGCTCCAAATGTTGGCTTATCTACAAAGCATATAAGCATACAGGTCATACATCCATGCATTTTCATTACACATGCATTTTCAATAGGTACTCACCTGAATGCTCAGCATCTCAGGGGTATGGTAACGACACAATTCCATCAACAGCCTTGTCATATCAGCCATGGCATCCCGAGACAGGAAATTGATCTAGCAGACGATCAAAATCAGTCAAGCCTTTGACTTCTGGTCAAGCCGTTGACCAGATAGTGTTACATTCCGACAGAGGATCCTAAATGCAGGCTTTGGAGATATTTGACACTTATTTGATGGTGCGAGAATTGATCTGATGGTTGATCACCTTAACCCAGTAGACGGTCACCTTTGGTTTCGTAGTTAACTACTTGATCCAGCAGAGATCACATAATCAAGCCTTTGATTCTTAAACCCTAACCATTGGCATCTGAACAATGACATCATATGATTTTTTTGACTCGTAATAAAGCCATTGATCTCGCAGTGACCACCAATTAGCCTTGATCATTTAGCCTAAATGTTGAGCTCCTAGTAATAGAATTGGGATCATTACTAGTCAAAACCGTCGACCAGAAAATATCAAGCGCCAGCAGAGGATCCTAAATGCCATTTTAGAGTTATTCAACATTTATTAGATGGTGCGAGCATCGACCCAGTAGACGGTCACCCAGGCCCTGCAATTGACCACCCGATCCAGTAGAGATCATAGGATCAAACACTTGATTCTTAAATCCTAGCAGTAGGCATCTGAATGCTAACATCAGATGATTTTAAGCCTCGCAGCAAAGCCATTGGTCTCGTTGAAGACCACAGATCAGCATTGATCATCTAGCCAAAGCATCGAGCTCTCAGTGGTAGAATTATGATGCAAGCCTTAGCATGAGCATCATATCAGCATTGATCACCTAGCCCGAGCACCGGGCTCCCAGTTGTAAAAGTGGGTCTTAAGCCTCAACACAAGCATTCTGCAAGCCTCAATCTGAGCATTCTATAAGCCTTAACATGAGCATTCTATAAGTCTCAATGTGAGCATTCTGCAAGCCTCAACACGAGCATTCTACAAGCCTCAACACGAGCATTTCATAAGCCTCAGCATGAGCATTTTGGAAGCCTCAACGCGAGCATTCTGTAAACCTTAACGTGAGCGGTCTATAAGCCTCAACACGAGCATTCCATAAGTCTCAACGTGAGCATTCTGTAAGCCTCAACACGAGCATTCTGTAAGCCTCAACACGATCATTTCATAAATCTTAGCATGAGCATTCTGTAAGCCTCAGCATGAGCATTTTATAAGCCTCAGCATGAGCATTCTACAAGCCTCAACGCAAGCATTCTGCAAGCCTCAACACAAGCATTTTGTAAGTCTCAGCATGAGCATTCTGCAAGCCTCAGCACAAGCATTCTATAAGCCTCAACATGAACATTCTATAAGCCTCAGCACAAGCATCCTGAAAGCCTCCACATGAGCATTTCACAAGCCTCAAAATGAGCACTTCATAAGTCTCAGTCTAAGCATCAATCAGGTACTTTTCTTAAATTTAAGCAAAAATCAGTGTCATGAATAGGTTTCATCCTATCGACTTCTGATTATGTCATTTTAGGATAATCCTAATTAGGGGGTAAACTATTAACACTGTATTTTTGCCCCCTGTATAGGCTGGCTAGGTTGTTCACTTTGGGCATGTATTGTGACTTGTTTCCTTATCGGAATGGCTTGATACAGGTTCCCATTCCTAAGAGCAAGTTACATACATGAATTTTGCATATTCATTTACCATTTAGGCACACCGTTTGCCATCCATGGGTTGCCCACTTTTAGCATGTATTATAATTTGTTCCCATATCGGAATGGCTTGATACAGGTTTCCATTCCCCAAAGAAAGTTGCATACATGAACTTTGCATATTCATATTCCATTCAGGTACACCATTTGCCCCCTGTTTAGTACGTCCAAAATGGCTGCCAGTCACAGATTCCAGAATAGCCTATATAGGCTGCCTGGGTTACCCACTTCAGGCATGTATTACGACTTGTTCCCATATCGGAATGGCTTGATACAAGTTTCCATTCCCAAGAGCAAGCTGTATACATGAACTTTGCATATTCATTTGCCATTTAGGCACACCATTTGCCCCTATTTGGTACGTCTAAAATGGTTGTCAGTCATAGATTTTCAAAATAGCCTGCATAGGCTAACTGGGTTGCCCACTTCGGGCATGTATTACGACTTATTCCCATATCAAAATGGCTTCATACAAGTTTCCATCTTCAAGAGTAAGTTGCATATATAAATTTTACATATTCATTTGGCATTTAAGCACACCATTTGCCCCTCGTTGGATCCATCCAAAATAACTGTCAGTCATAAATTTCCAGAACAGCCTCCACAGGTAGACTGGGTTGCTTACTTCGGGCACGTATTCCAATTTATTCCCATATTATAATGGCGTCATACAAGTTTCCATCTCCAAGAGCAAGTTGTATAGATGAATTATGCATATTCATTTACCATTTAGTTACACTGTTTGGCCCCCGTTTGGCTTGTGCAAAATGGGTGCCCGTCATGTTTTGGGACATTATCCCACATTGCCAAGCCTAAGGGTGCCACCCCTCCTAAGGCTACTATAAATACAAGGGCAAGCCTTTTTCTTCTACGCATATAATATATCATATAAATGATACACAATATCATATAAATGATATAACTTAAGTAAAATTTTAATTAGTTTAGTGATTAATTAAATTTTTACTAAAATCCTAAGCTTTTGGGAATTTAGGGGGAACGACTTCTAGCCCTGGTAAGTCACTTCTTCCTTTGAATTTTTAAATTAATTTAGTTTTTCTGCCATGTTTAGCTTATTTTCTTAATTTAGCTTTACTGCCATGTTTAGCTTGTTTTTTTAGCTTTATTACCATGTTTAGCTTTTTACTATACCATGTCATCATGCCACGTCATATGCCATTATGTCATGTCATCATGCCACGTCATATGCTAATATGCCATGTCATATGCCACTATACCATGTCACATGCTCATACGTTATATATGTCATGTCATCATATCACGTCACATGTTATATGTTACTATGCCATATCATCATGTCATGCCATATGATACCATGCCATATCATATGCCACTATGCCATGTCCATGCCATGTCATATGCTCATACGTTATTTATACCATGTCGTCATGCCACGTCACATGTCATATGCCACTATGCCATATCATCATGTCATATGTTACTATGCCATGTCACCATGTCACATGCCAAATCATCATGTCATATGCTATGATGTCATGTCATCATGTCACATGACACATCATCATATCATATGCTATTATGCCATGTCACCATGTCACATGCCATATCATCATGTTATATACTATTATGCCATGTCACCATGGTACATGCCACATCATCATATCACATGCCACATCATCATATCATATGCTATTATGCTATGTCACCATGACACATGCTACATCACCATGCCATTACATTCATCGGACTTTGGCTCTTGATTCATGCTTTCACATTACACAGAATTAGTCAATCAAGTCCTAAATTTCATTTACTATTAATGATTTTGCTTGTTTATTTACATTTTCACTCGTACATTTTTGGCTCATGTTATCCGAGGTGGAAATTTTCTCGAGGAGGTTGAGACATTACTTAATATCTCAGATTTTTGTACCAACAAAGATCTTATGTAATAGAATAGCTTTATTCTCCCATTTGTTTAGGATTTAGCATTAAATCCCATGTGCATCCCCCATTTTCCAGATCCCTTTCATCAGTCTTTTTGAGGATTTTATTTCGTGGATGGTTTTATTTTATTTGCTAAAATATATATGCCATATCACATCGCATGCCATATCATATGACACATCACACACTTCTATGTCATGCCATGTATATGCCATGACATAACATATATTATCTCGTATGCCAATACAATCTAAAATACGCCAACGCACCATGCAATACGCACTATTTGCCATGCTATATGCCAATATACCATGTGTTAACCCTGATTTTTCATGCTCATGCAATTTCGGGCTTATGTCGATTCTGATCAGTTCTAGTCCTCGATATTGACCTTGATTAGGCACATAGGCCTCTATGGCTTCCCTTGTGTATTCTAGTGCACGGAACACCTCAGAGCTGGTGGGGCCCACCATAGCGCCTGGCGGGACCCGCCATGATTACCAACGGAAGGCAAACCACTCGAAATGCAAAATATTGCATTTTTGACATTTGGTACTATTCACCATGAATAGTGCATCGGTGGGACCCACTACCTTCACTAGCTATTCTGGATGCTCTATACATACAGAGCATGCCCTATTACTACCTATGCAAGGCAGAGCTCGCAGAATGCTAAATATTGCATTTTGGGCTCTGGACACTATTCATCATGAATAGTGCATAGGTGGGGCCCACTACTTTCATCAGCCTATTATGTGTATTCTGTACTTACATAATACATTTTCCAACAGCCTTACGTAAGGCACAATGCTTGGCACCGTAAATGCCACCATCCGAGCCTACCACGTTGCCCCCTATGTCATGGTGAACATCATGAACTTCTCCACCCCCTATGTCATGGTGGATGATGGGTCAGGCATCAATGTTTATCCTCTTAAGGTATTGCCCAAGCTAGGGGTTTAGCTTACAGACTTGAAGCCCTACAAGACCATCATTAGAGCATATGATGAGTCTAAACGGGAAGTTACTGGTAACTTTACTGCCACTGTTACTGTCAGGCCGATCAAATCAGTGGTAGAATTCACAATCCTGGACATTCCTGTGTCATTTGCGCTGCTCTTAGGCCGACTGTGGTTCCATCCCCTGGGAGGTGTGCCATCCACCCTGCACCAGAAGATTAAGTTCCCACACAACGAAGGTATGGTTATTATTGCTGCTGATGATGAGGTTGCTCTAGCCTGTAGCACAGAAGATGTCCCTCTTATGACTGGGTTCCAAATCACCGTAATTGGAGAACCTGAATTATACTCGTTCCAACCAAGTCCCGCTGTTAAAAGAATGATGCAACTGATGGACTATGTGCCAAGAAGAGGCTTAGGCCGATACCAGTAAGGTCCGATGGAATTTAATATTCCTACATCCATGTGGGAAGAGAGGTACTGCATTGGGTTTGATCCCTACACCTCAGACAAGCTAGACGAGTGCAAAATGGTTCTCTTCATCCAAGGAGAGACTCAGCATGATCATGCTCCCAAGTTGCCTAACTCGGATGACTTCTTTAAGCAACAATTTGCCATCTTTGGCGATGTCTGTAACCTGTCAGCTCTGATAGTAACTGGAAAGACTGCTGCTTCTTTTGCCATCAGCCCTGATGAAGCTTTCTAGATCTTTGATGATGTTGCTGATCTCATCATCGGCCGCCTGGAACTAGAAATCACTACAATCGCTGCACTGGGATCCAAGTTGCATAACTTGGACATTGAAGACCTGCTGCTGCCAAAGGTCTATGAGAACATAGCCACGCTGGTGGATAGCACCTTCAAGGAGCTTTTGTATGAGGACACTGATGTCCCTATCTCTGTACTTTTTAATGATGATGTAATCCCATCTAAGTATGCAGCAATAACGAGCAACTTTGCTTATGTTTGCGATGTGTATTCTGATGGCATTGTGCACGAGCATGAGCATTACATGACCATTTTTGACATTAACGCATCTTGCATCGAAAATGTTAACATTAACATAGATGATAAGCCATGTCTCCTCCAGATTGCATCAAACTTAACCTCTAAAGAGAGAACAGAAATAATCAGCGCATTGGAAAAGTACATAAAAGCCTTTGCTTTAGGCTATGAAGATATGCTGGGTGTCGACAGATCCATCGCGAAACACAAAATTCCTACTAAGCTGGGGTTCAAGCCAGTTAAGCAGAAACTGTGGCACCTCTGACCAGAATGGGCACAGAAGGTCAAGGAAGATGTCCAAAAGCAGTTGGATGCCAAATTCCTTGAGGTGGTTGACTATGCAGAATGGTTGGCCAATATGGTTCCGGTTCCCAAGAAAGACGGCAGGGTCAAATTCTACGTAGACTACAGAGATTTGAATAAAGCATGTCCAAAGGATGACTTTCCTTTGCCTCACATCGATGTGCTAGTCAATAGCATAGCTGCTAGTGCTATGTATTCCTTCACTGATGGATTCTCGGGGTACAACCAGATCCTAATGGCAGTTACAGACAAAGTGAAGACAGCTTTCATCACAGAATGGGTGACCTACTGCTACAAGGTCATGCCCTTTGGCTTAAAGAACGCAGGTGCTACCTACCAGTGAGCTGCAACAATGTTGTTGCATGATTTGATCCACAAGGAAGTTGAAGTCTATGTAGATCATATGATGGTGAAATCTCCCACCAGAGGAGAACATACAACTGCTCTTGACAGATTTCTCACACGCGTTAAGAAATATGGACTCAGGCTGAACCCAAAGAAGTGCACATTCGGGGTAACATCCGGCAAGCCATTGGGTCACATCGTTAGTCAGAGGAGTATCCAAGTGGATCCTGACAAAGCAAAGTCAATCATCAAGATGCCTATTCCCAGAACTGAGACAGAAGTTAGGGGATTTCTGGGACAGGTCCAGTACATCAGCAGATTCATCGCCAAGCTCACTACCATGTGTGATCCTATCTTCAAGCTTTTGAGGAAGAACCAGCCTATGGTTTGGGATGAGAACTACCAGTTCACATTTGAGAGGGTAAAGCATTATCTCTCCAACCCGCCAATCCTGCAAGCACCTCGGCCAGGAAAACCATTGCTACTCTATCTAGCCTTAGAAGAAGAGTCAGTGGGTGCTATGATGGCTCAAGAGAATGACGCCGGAGTCGAGCATGCTGTCTACTACCTGAGTAAGAAGCTTTTGCCAACTGAGTGCAAGTACAGCACTGTTGAGAAGCTATGCATGTCTATGGTCTGGGTTACCAAGAAACTTAGGCATTACTTCCAGTCGTACCAAATACAGGCAATCTCCAAGGTTGATCCTATGAAATACTTATATGCTGCTCCTTCGCTAGTAGGAAAACTCTCCAGATGGTTGATCCTGCTATTAGAGTTTGATGTGCAGTACGTCACTACTAAGGTGATTAAAGGCAGAGCAATTGCCGAATTCTTAGCATTCAGGCCAATGGATGACTCTGAGACTTTTGAACTAGACTTCCCAGATGAGCACTTGGGGGAAGTTGATGTCCAGAAATAGCAGTTGCACTTTGACGGCGCAGTCAACAGAAGGGGTGCATGTATATGAGTTATGCTAATCACTCCTGAAGGCGAGCTAATAATGCTTTCAAAGTGGCTGAGCTTCTCAGTCACCAATAATATGGCTGAGTATGAAGCATGTCTCTTTGGGCTAGAAGCATTGTTGATGATTGATACCCAGGATGTACAGATATTTGGTGATTTGATGCTAGTCATTCACCAATCCATGATCGAGTGGGAAGTCAAAGAGGAAAGGCTCAAGCCTTATGCTGAATACATGAAGCTCATGGTTTGTAATTTTAGCTCCTGCCAATTTATTCATATTCCGCATGAAGAAAATTAGATGGCTGATGCTTTGGCCATACTGGCTTCAGTCTGTGAGCAACCATAGAGTCAAATTCAACTTGTATTCATCGAGCAGTTGAGGATTCCTTGCTATTTTGGAGAACGGGTTATGGTGCTAGACCAGCAAGATGAGACCCCATGGTACACTGATATCATGAACTTTCTGAAGACTGGTACTTATCCAGAGGAAGCCAACAGAACTGATAAGCTAGCTCTTCGCAGGCTAGCAGCTAATTTCACCTGGCATCAGGGTGTTCTTTATAGAAGAATGGTAGATGGTTTACAACTTCGATGCATATCAGGGAAGAACATTAAGTTAGTCATGGAAACGGTACACGCTGGTGTATACAGGCCCCATATGAATGGATTCACGCTTTACAAGAAAATCCTATACCAAGGATATTTCTGGCTCACTATGGAAATAGACTGCATACAGTTTGTACGGAGATGCCATGAATGCCAGATTCATGGAGATCTAAGTCATTTACCATCGATCAAATTGCAGAATTTGACAACGCCTTGGCCATTCTCAGCTTGAGGAATTGACATCATGGGTGAGATTCATTCTAACGCATCTAATGGACATTGGTACATACTGGTATCCATTGATTACTTCTTTAAGTGGGTAGAAGATGAATCCTACAGTAAACTGGGGGCAAGACAGATTGTCAAGTTTATAGAGAACAATATCATATGCCGATATAGGGTGCCGCATCACCTGATGTCAGACAATGGAGTATAGTTCCAGGCTCAAGTTGCAGACTTGTTGGAAAAATATGAGATTGAGCACCATCGATCCTCTCCCTATTACCCTCAAGCTAATGGGGCAGTCGAAGCAGCTAACAAGACAATCAAGCGCATTTTAGCCAAGACGGTATAGACTTACAAGGATTGGCATGAGCAGCTGCCATTTACCTTATGGGGTTACAGAACCACTGTAAGGAGTCCTACGGGTGCCACTCCCTACTCTCTTGTTTATGGGACAGAAGCCGTATCACCAATTGAAGTGGAGCTGAAATCACTTCGTGTCATTCTAGAAGCTCAGTTGCTAAAAGGTGAGTGGAAAAAGGCTAGATAAAAATAATTGGTTACTATTGATGAGAAGCGACTACAAGCTCTCTATCACCTATAGCTATACAAGAAGCGCATGGAAAATGCATTCAACAAAAAGGTTAAACCTATAGCCATACAGGAAGGTGATCTAGTTCTAAAGCAAGTTAGACTAGCTATACGCGACCCTCGCGAGAAATTTAGACCTAACCGGGAAGGCCCATTCCTAGTTAAGAAGATCCTATCCAAAGGTGCTATTCACATCTCAGATTTGGAAGGCAACGAATTCTCAGAACCTGTTAACCTTGACCGGCTGAAGAAGTATTTTGTCTAGAGCAAGGGGTAAAAGAAAAAGCAAAATGAAAATGAAAATCCTGGTGAACTGAAAACCTGCATAGGTGGCTCGTGCAAAAATTAAGGCAAAAAGAAAAACACTCGCTCGATGAGTTGAAAATCCACTTGGATAACTCATGCAAAAATTAAAGCTCTTAAAGGCAAAAGGAGAGCGTTAAAATAGTTGATCAGAAAATCTCGCACGAGGCTGGTCAATAACAGAGGATGAGTCTGACGCACATCTAGAACTTCTATGTTAGTTTTAACATTTTTACATGCAAAATGTTTTAATCTCATTAATGTGAATGGAACACATGTTCATAAACCTAGCCATAAGTAATACAAGTTGCAAACACAAAGCATTATCATCCTTTATTACATATTGTTGCTTAACAATGTCTTGTAGTACAGGATTCAAGCTTGGCACAGCACCCACAGCTTGTACTCATCATCAGTGGTAAATCCAGCTACAAGAATCTCCACCAGTGCTATTCGATGGCGAGGCCAGGTCCTCTCCACATGCTCCACAAAGCGAGGCACCAGCCTGCCTCCTTCAAACTCTGTCAGGTAAGGTATGGTCTGCCACTGTCCATACTGACGACAAATCCTAGCAGGATTGTAGTGCGCGCAACACCTGAATCCTGGCAGTGGGATGCAATCTATGTAGGTTATTATAGTCACATGCTGTATGCGCCACCAGGGACAGCTCCACCTGATCTCGCTCTCAGGTCGGGTTCCCATCCATTCACTCCAGCCTTGGAATGACATTGTCCTTGCTTCACTAAAGGCATAGCCCCTCCGCATATGGCTATGAGGAAGGTATCTCTGCAGGTCCCCAGCCGGTGGCACCAGAATCTCAAGCTTCTCTTGAAGCCATATCTGTAACAAAATAAAATAAAATAAAAGCTCGCTGAGTTGAAAACATTGCACAAGGCTTCTCAGGCAAAAGTTAGAGCGACTCGTTGAGCTGAAAACCCAATGGGGCAGTTCAGGTAAAAATAAGGGTCTGAAGCAAAATCAACAGCCCAATGAGCTGAAAACCTTACAAAAGGTGACTCATGCAAAATTTAGGGCAAAAATGTAACTTTTCTAAGTTGAAAACCTGTAAATGTGGCTTAGGATTCTTACCTGTAGAAGAAGCAAACTCCCACTGAAGCACTCAAACTGTCCTCGCTTCACTTTATCCAGACCAATGATCGTCTCTACTACGATCATAGGAAAAGGGTTCCGACTTTGCATCATTTGGTCTACGATAGGCCCGATCAGCAAGTCTCCATGGCCGGATGGATCAACGAACAAGAATTGCGCCAGTAATCCGAATCCAGCCATCCTCAGCCATGAAGGGGTACCTATCAATTTTTATCTACATAGCTGGAAGAGAGCAACGACATCCATAGAATCTTCTATAGCTAAGAGAGACCTTACAATGGTCAGGTCGATGTCAAAGGCCATCATCAGATACAATTCTGCCTTTCTGGTTGACGTACGCATCGTCAATATCGCCGACATCTCGCAAGTGACTCCAAGAATAGCAGCAAACTCTTCATACATCGGACATAGCTCAACATGCCCGAATCGGAATACATGAACCTCCGGATCCCAGAACTGCGCGGCAGCGTGTACAAAAGCATTATTGATTGAAACTTGTTGCAAGGTTCTTAAGTATTGGAGTTTGATCTCGCTTAACCGACTCCACTCATTATTTCCCCAATGGTGGGAAAGAGCGCGGAAGGTAGATAATGATTGCTGAGTCATTGTATATCTAATTTCTGCAAAGAAAAGTAGATGAGTTATGTTTTGCCAATAAATATAAAAGCATGGTGTATTTATAAGCAGAAAATAGCATTGGATTCCATTATTCAAAAAACACACAGTACAAGCCTTTGTCTATTTTTACAGCTGGTATGCAACAACCCTGGCGTACTAGGCACACAATTGCCAATTTGTGACACATTATTCTACTCTAGTATAGAGCTACAGAGTTCTGATATCATGCATATGAGAGTCTGATGTCACATCATCTTTATGCATCATCCTCGCCAGAGTGGTCATCTTCAGGACTAGGACTGTCTGGGACCTCAATGTTATAGTGCTCCAGACACACTGTCAGTTGAGCAATCTCTCGTCCTATTTGCTCCGTCATCTGGATGTAGCGGTCGTGCTCTTCCCGCTCTATCTGCCTGCTTGACTGTGAACACAAGCATATAGGCATATAAGTCATGCATCCATGCATACTCATGCATTGGCATTTCATAACAGGTACTCACCTGAACATCCAACATCTCAGATGTATGATAACGGTGCAGCCCCATCAGCAATCTTGAAGCGTCTGCCATAACATCTCGAGGCACCTGTAAGATCAAAACATATGTCAGACCACTAAAATCAAAAGCACATCAAAACACGCATACCCACATGGGTTGTGTTTGGAGGATCAAACTCAATCTCACTCCTTGCCGGAACTGGGAAGGAAGTCTCATAAGGACGCCCAATTGCATCATAAGTAAAGATTAGGGGGTTCTGTGGCCACATCAGCTAACCTTCTACAAAGTCTGCCGGACGTCCATATCCTGGGGGCACCTCTGGAGTAGCTGACATCATCACTGGTGGGACCGCACCTGCCCCAGAATCATGAGATCTCTTTGAAGCACTGCCATCTCAAGAACTGCCAACCCCTGATGAACCATGACGTCCGCCTCGACTGCCATGGGAAGTGGACCTCCCTCCGGTCCCACTAAATTGATCACACTGGCTTCTACATGTGGAGAGCTCCACAAGCCCTAACAACCTCAACTGAATGAAAGAGGGGTAATCTACTGGTGAGTCTGATAAACGCTCCCGCCTGGGAACGCCAGTTAATCCAGCAAGCACTTCTGGGTCTGTGTCAGTACAAGCTGCCCAGAACATTACACGTAGGGGTGCAGCAGGTTCCACCCGACTTTCTGGTCCCAGATGCCAGTCCACAATGTGCTCACCTAAATAGAAGAGCTACTCTCAGGACCCTCCAATAACATATGTTGCTCGTCCTTACGCATCGAACTCGTCACATACTCCAACCTCAGATGCATGTTACTCTAAGGATGGGGATGCACCTATTCCAATAATGAAGAGAAATTAAACACCTACACAGGTATTTCTTGAACCATTTCAATACAGTTTAATGTTAATTAAATTGTTTCTTCTTACCTGATCCCAGGTCAGATCATTGAGGTGCTCCCTTAACTCATCCATTGTGTGCTCAAGCCTTCACCTTGGAACGTACCACGCCCGCATACGAGGAAAACCAAACGGTACCCTGTGCGGAATATCGGGCTCGGGTAGCAGCCCAAACTCATACACCATGATCTGCAAGGTCAATATACATAGTCAGCAAGAAATCGACAGACGCTACAGTAACAGAATTAGCAAAATTCTACTTACCTCTATGACTTTCCAGCACCCGATGAAGCGATCCCTACAGTGCCTGCTACAGAAATTGAGCCCCTGCATCAAATGGGCCAGACCAGCGCTACCCCAATCATACCGCCCTATGGACTCCAAATCACAAAGGGCCTATAATACAGATATGTGCACATTATTCCGGCTATCATTGAATAATGTACACCCTAGTACATACAGCAGAAAGCTGCAGGTATATTGATCTGCAGAGATTGTCCGACCAAGTCTCTCTGCCAGCACCGCTTCCCGAAGACAGTCGTAAGAAATATTGTGCCCTCCTCCCACATTGGGTGACACTCCTGGGAGATTAAAGATTGTACCGTACAACCAGCGAGGTGATGTTAACCTAGCATCAAATTGGACAGGCAATCCCGCACACTCCAGCCCAGTAATTCCAGCAAACATCCCCGGGATAATCGCCATCTCACCTACCGGCAGATGGAAGGTATGGGTGGAATCCATCCACCGCTCAATCATAGCAGTAATAACCAACCTATTGCATCTCTTTTCTACCCCAATAAAGCAAGAGATGTATGGACCAAAACAGCTACGGTCTACCCTCGCGCGGATCTCCCAAGGCAGTTAGGAGTACCATTCAAAGACGCCGCGGATGCTACTACTGCTTACAACTATCCGCTCCCTCTGTAAAATACAAAATTCAGGTCAGACTTCATACTGAATTACAAAGTGCACAGAATAATTTCAGAGGTACAAATCTCCTCCTCCCAGCCCTAAATGCACTTATTCATGCCTATGAATCCCTAAAATGCGCAATTCTCTAAAAAATGACTGAAAAACTGACAATTTGGCCCATTTTTCTATGCTCTGTGCGCTGCACATAGCACTATGTGCGCCACACATGGCTTACATGTGGCACATATAGTGCTATATGCGCCACATATAGCCCAAACCTGTCACATCTTTCAGCTGCGTAACATGCTCGCGTAAAATGACTATTAATTTTCTCATCAAGAAAATTAATAATTATCCTACAAAGGATCTCATACAATCTGTACAATTTTTTTATATAAATATATATTACAATAATTGGATACATTTTACATTCGTTCAATCCGTTTATTCTTTATATTACAAATCATCTTTATAACATATACACATTCATCATTTTACATTTATTTAGTTTTACTGAACTAACTTATTTGACTGCCAGAGTTCGTTATTTAAATAGTTGCATGATAATTAATAATTATAGAAGTCCGTGTAAAAACTTAAAGCATTTACCAATGAAATGCCGATATGTCCAGCCGCTTCACTGAGGTTCTGTTTCTGCAACCTTGCTTGATCTTACGTTTATCAATTGATAAACGCTGAGAATAAACTAAGTGGTGCTAGTTTAAAAGTTAAAGCATTTATATTTCACAAAATGGGGATACCCATAAATAAACATGCCAAATAACAAACATACTTTATTTTCATAATATATCATAAAGGTATGCAGTATTTATCACGACTATGATCTCATTCCCATCAGAATTTACTATTCAAGAATAATTG
>CANYBF012041495.1:0-16957 GCA_948192965.1 Dalechampia spathulata
AATAATCATACATAATAAGTATTAATATCAATACTACTTAAAAATATTAATACTTATTATTACAATTAATAATAATAATAATAATTAATCATAATAAATTATATATATAATTTTAATAATAATAAATATTCAGAAAATAATTATTATTATAAAAAATTTTAATAAAAATAATACTTATAAATAATAATAGTTATTATTACAATTAATAATCATAATAATAAATTATATATAATAATAATAATATTATTATTAATAAATATTCATTCAAATAATAATTATTACAAAAATTTATAAATAATAATACTATTACAAATAATAATAATATTTCAAATGTAATAATACTAATGATATTATTATTATTATTATTATTATTATTATTATTATTATTATTATTATTATTATTATTATTTCAAATGTAATACCAATAATAATTATAAATAATTTATTATTATTTATTATTATTATTATTATTAGTTGTAATCGTAACTGTTATTATTTTTAATTATTATTCATATGAATACTTATTATTAAATTATTTTTTATTAATATTTTATATATATTATGAATACTTACAAATTTATTATTACGATTATTATATCAAAATAAGGTAAGAAATTATTATAATCCAAAGTAATTAAATGATAACTTTCATAATTTTTTCATAATAATTAAGCCTACTCTTTTTAATTCATTACATTATAATTACACTATTTTTTATTAATATTAATAAATCAAAATATTCATTAATAAATCATACAATAAATTATTTATATTTTTTAAATATTCATTATTAAATTATTAATCTAATAATTACTAAATCATTATATAATTTATTATAATATAATACATATTTTTTCTAATAATAATTATTACATTTTAATTACTGCAGAGAGAGGAGGCTGTCCGATGTTAGGGGGATGGGATGGGCTGTCGGGGTGTCGGGGGAGGGGCTGTCCACGTGTGGAGAATGCCCGGTTTAACCGGGCCACACTCTCTCCCTCCAAATACATCATACCATGTCACGTCATATCACATCTTTTTCATATATGGATGCTACGTCATCTAGCCATCGGTTTAATCAATAACCAGGTGAAAATTTATCCTAAGACTGTAATTTTTTTCATTTTCACCTTAAATCAGTAATATTTATTACTTTTATCAATAAATATGTAAAAAGCCCTGATTCCCTTGTATTGTGATAACAAAGCCACACAACATATTATAGTTAATGTTATCTTCCACGAAAGGATGAAACACATTGAAATCAACTGCCATATTGTGAGAAGTAGTGTCAAGAGTATCTTTATTTCTACCATCCATGTAGCTTTTAGAGAGCAATCAGCATTTTTCTTTAGAAAATCTCTTAGTGTTTCTTATTTCAAGAAAGCTATTTCTCGAATCAAGGCTTTAGCCTCTGCTTTTATGGTTTGTTCAAAGAAAAGGGGTGCAGATGGGGTTGAAGATGTTTCATAGTCGAGGTTTTTCTTCAAAATCTACAGGAATCATAAGAGAGATTTTCTTTTGGAAGAGTTTTTGGTTTCTATGGAAAGTTTTTTCTTCTGGTTTGTGTTTTCTGAAGTTTCACTTTGAAATTGTCAAGAACACTTTCAGAAGGTGTGTGCTGCTTGGACACTTCCTTTGCTTTATCTGACCAATCTCTTTTAGTACCTTCTTGCAAACAATGTTGTGTTGTGTTTGACGACATCGTATGTTTTCTAAAAGTTTTCCTTTTTAAGTTGTTTTGGACAATATCATTTTGGTGTTAGTTTTGAGCTTCCTCCTCAACACATTTAGCTTTTCTTTTACCTTCTAATATCTTCATTCAATGTCGGATAGGCAACTAGACCTTTGGCATATACTGCTTGTATTTCTTTCTTTTATATATGAGAAATACATGTATAAGCATTCCACGATTGATCATCTTTCTCTTTTCTTAACATTTAATTTGAACCCACTCATCACTCAACAATCACAACAGCTGAATTAACGTTGTGAAACAATAATAATTACTCCCTACACTTTTTATTAAAAATTATTTTAATTGTTTGTTTCTTTAATATAAATTAAATTATTAAATATAATTTAAATTAATAATAGTATAAATGAGTTAAATTATTTATGAATTACTTTAATTTTATTTTAATAAAAATTTATTCAAACTTATTCAATGTGATTTATTTATTTAATTAATCAATTTCAAATTAAATAATACTCAAACTTATTTAAGCTCATAAATTAATTCATTAATAAGTTAATGAGCTAATTTATTAAAATTTAGATATATTATTTATAAATTTACACTTATATAAATATACAAACTTTTAATCTAATATTTGTGTAAAATTATAATTTTTGGTGATATATTATAATTCTATTAAAAATTATTTTATATTTTTTAACTAAAATAATATCAATAATAAATTAATTAAATTTAATCATGCTAAAACTTAACTTATTCTTTATCTACACTCCTGCAAATTAATTCATCGATATTAATAGTAAATATAGTATTTTATTAAAAAATTTAGAAATTTTAATAAGTAAACTGTGTGTTAGACCGGAGGTTTTGAGTGTTGTATCACGTGTGAGTCAATTTAAGTTATTTGCAAGTGTTTTTGTATTTGGTACGGGCTTACCAACTGTTGTAAGTGAGTGGTACGACCAGACGACTGGGCGTACCAAGTGTGTATTGTTTCATTGGTTTTGGTACGGGCGTACCATTGGTTGGTATGGCCATACGTCAACTCGCAGGAATTTAGTTTGTCAGTAAACCTGCTTCGGTACGGGCGTACCAATGTGTGGTACGGTCGTACGCAAACTCGCAGGAAAATTTGTTTGTCAGGAAACTTGAGTTGGTATGGGCGTACCAAGTAATGGTATGGCCGTACCACAGTTCCCTCCTATTTTCCAATGGCTAGTTTTGAATCTGTACGGGCGTACAAATACTGTACGGTCGTACGCGTCTTAGAAATTAGGTTTTAAAGTCTGAGAAACGGCTAGTTTCATAGAAACAACTTTCATACTTTCTTTGCTAACGAAAATACACTTGCAGAGCTTTAGTTTTTCAGCTATTCTCACCTGTTACAAGTTCAAACTTGTTTCTACATTTGCTCTTTGTGTATTATTGTAATCCTTGTGGGGTTGGTGTGAGATTAATCCATTGGGGATTGATTGTGTATTTGAGTTGTTTGTAAGGATTGTAAAGGTTAGAGTGTAAACCTTGAAAACACTGTGGATTGGATTCATTTGTGAATCCTTTGTTGTAATTAATTGAAATTTTAGTGGAACCCTAAATTGAGACTTAGGAGAAAGTGGACGTAAGCTAGAGTTAGCTGAACCACTATAAATCGCACGTGTTGCCAGCAATTCTAGGGATTTCACTATCCAAGTACAAGAGAGTATAGTTTAGAATATTTTGATAATTTAATAAAAATGAATTCACGCCTTATAATATTGAAATAAAATGCATTCACATTGGCAATATGTTTAGAAACACTAATATTTTCTTAAAAGGATAATTAAGAAGGAAGGACAAGAGCAACTACATAAAATTTTACATTATATAATAAATCAATTAAATTATGAATTACAAGGTTTTTTAAATTTCAAAAATATCTACAATTTAGCAATTATAATTTTACCGTTATTTACAATTAGGGATTTGTTTTCAATTTTATATTTTTTTTAACAAAACGCAATAGACATTAATGGTATTGTTTCAGATCTAATCCTGTATTAATAATGTTTGTTCTTTTTTTTTTTTTTTTTTTTTGCCAGTTGGGGATGGCTAGTGCATTGGAAACATTATGCGGGCAAGCATTTGGTGCGAGAAAACACTACATGTTGGTAGTATATATGCAGAGATCATGGATCGTCTTATTTTTATGCTGCGTTTTGCTTTTGCCGATGTATCTCTTTGCCTCTCCAGTATTAAAGCTATTAGGACAACCAGAAGACGTAGCTGAGCTCTCAGGCCTCGTTGCCATATATCTCATACCTCTTCATTTCAGTTTCGCCTTTCAGTTTCCATTGCAAAGATTCTTACAGTGCCAACTAAAGAATTCAGTCACCGCAGTGGTTTCTTTTGTTGCACTGGTGGTGCATGTGATTGTGAGTTGGTTGTTTGTTCACAAACTTCAGCTTGGCGTGATCGGAACTGCTATGACGTTGAACTTTTCATGGTGGGTTCTGTTTTTCGGGCATTTGGGTTATACCGTTTTTGGTGGGTGTCCTCTTACTTGGAATGGTTTCTCCATTGAAGCTTTTTCTGGTCTTTAGGATTTCACCAAACTCTGCTGCTTCTGGTGTCATGCTCTGGTAATTAACAATCTTACCCTCTCTCTTAATAAGGTTTCAAATCAAATCTAAACAAAGTTTAATTATATTAAATAAAACAAGATCATTCTCATCTTGACACACATACCAGAAGAAATTGTTTCCTTCTCAACATTTTCGAGAAGCACAGAACTCAGGTCGGTTTTCTAATCTAACCATTTATTTTGAATTACAGCTTGGAGAATTGGTATTACAAAATACTTATATTGATGACGGGGAATTTGAAAAATGCAAAGATAGCGGTTGATGCCTTATCCATATGGTATGATTTCAACATATAATTTGCCATAGTTTTCTTGTTTGCTTTCCATTTTTGGACTGACATTAATTAATTATGCATGGTTTGGGCACAGTGTGGCAATCAATGGGTGGGAAATGATGGTTCCTCTCGCATTCTTCGCAGCCACCGGGTACAGTTCTTTTCCCTTCTTTCGTTTTTTTTTTTTTTGGCTTATTCTTCTTTACTATTTATGAATTTTTTTCTCGTGGTCAACTTAGGATGGAGCCGGTCTCTGCCTAGCCGTGATATTTTAGAATTTTTGAAGTCAAACATGAATTATTGACGTTAATATACTTTAGAAAAATAAATCTCCATACTAATTATTTATTCAAAAACTAACTTTTTAAAATTTGATGTTGACTTTTTAATTTGAAAATAATTTTATGATAAATTTTATTTGCTTTTGGTACCTTTCTATATTTTAACAATAATCATTACATTTCAATCATAAATATGAATGTAATCCATGAAGATCGGGTCTTTATATTTGCTGTATAGACAGTTCACCTGGAAATAAGAAAAGGAAAAGAAAATCTGGCAACTTCCTAGCTTCAATAAGTAATATTCTTATTATTTCGTGATAAGAGATGGGTATGGAAACGATATTTAATTTGTATGTTGCAATAGACAACTGGACAATGAGTCCAAATTGGTACCCGTACATTTCAGCAGAAATGGTTTTTTCTCACTAACAAATTATTATAAGCAACTAGTGTTTAATTTAAATATTAATTATTGCTTCTCGTATTCAATGGCTTTTATTAACTTATATACAATTAATAATTTTATAAAAGTAAAATTAATTTTAAAATCAAAACGTTGTAATATAATGAATGACTGCACGATTAAAATAACTCAGAAAAAATTATTAATACATGTAATTTTATATATCTCATATATCTTTAATTTTTATATATCTCGGGTCGGTAAATGTTGCAGAGTAAGAGTTGCAAATGAGCTAGGAGCTGGGAATGGAAAAGCAGCAAAATTTGCAACAACAGTATCAGTAACAACATCAGTTATAATAGGGCTTATGTTTTGGACATTGATAATGCATTTCAATGATAAGTTGGCTTGGATTTTCACTTCAAGCGAACCTGTTCTTGAAGCGGTAGATCAACTCTCAATTCTTTTAGCTTTCACTGTGTTACTTAACAGCATTCAACCAGTTCTTTCAGGTAATATAATCCTCGTAATTCTTTTCGACTATGAAAAAATTATGAAAGCTCATTCTTTAATATTATACTTAACCATATGCTTAACATAATTTTGTTAAACAGGAGTGGCTGTGGGATCTGGATGGCAGAAATATATAGCATACATAAATTTGGGTTGTTATTATTCGATCGGAGTTCCTCTAGGATTTCTTATGGGTTGGGTGTTTCATCTTGGCGTTATGGTAAATATTCTTTTATCATTTTATGAAGCATATACAAGAAGAAAAAATAAAAATTTTATAATTTCATATCAAACAAACAAACTGAACCTGCAAGAATTTCTAATTATTACAATTAAATATAATTACAGGGTATTTGGGCTGGAATGATTTTTGGTGGAACTGCAGTTCAAACTTTGATATTGGCCATCATCACAGTGCGATGCGATTGGGATAAAGAGGTAAAATACTAATCAAATTGATTTTGACTGAGCTTATTTTTTGAAAATAAAATTATAACAATGTAATAAATAAATTGATTTTAATGTGAAATTTGCAGGCAGAGAAGGCAAACATGCTTGTGATGAAATGGTCAGAAGTGAAGTGAAGTGAAATGACATTTTCAAGAACATTTTTTACCATATTCATTCGGTCCATTGAAGTGTACATTTATTTTTTTCATGTTTATATATACACATGCATATGGATAGCATCTATCCATCTTTGAATTGCATGAGTGAAAAAAATCTTAGAGAAACAAACAGTATTATATTGAGCGGATTCAAAACAGAATAAGCAAATAGATTTAGAAAATACTAGTTTATAATAAATTAAGTGTAATACATGATTTTACTAAAAAGCAGGATTATATAGGCTAAATTTAAGAGTAAATATGTTGTATTTAAAATTTAAATTATAACATATTTTATAAATATATGTAAAATGTAATATAACTAATATATATTTAATTAAATATTCAAATTATTTATTTGAATAATAAATTTTATTTTCTTACAGATAACAATATCAAATAGATTTTACACTATAATGCAAAACTATAAAGATGCTATAATTAATTATTATATAATTAATTATTATAAGAAAACTTTATATTATAGTGTGATGGGATGGGTGACCCACAAATGTACATATAATTTTATGGGTGAATTTGGTAAATATTATATTTAAAGTTTTAAAATAAAAAAATATCAGAAAACCATATCCAGCTCTGGTGTGTTGCTGACGTGGCGCTTTGTATCCTACTTTCTCCGCTTGCCAATCATTTGATCCGCTTTCCTTTCCCGTTTATTGTGCAGCTGTAGATTATTGGTGTAAACGATCCCACCGTTTATGAATTATTTGAAACTTAATTTGATAAAAATTTATTTAAGTTTATTTAATAAAATTTGATTAATAAATAAATTGAATTCAAGCTAGATAATATTTGATTTGTTTAATTTCGTAAGCTGACTCAATAAAAAACTCGTGAACTAACTTTTTAATTTATATAAAAAAGTTTAATTTTAGATATATAATTTATAAATTTATAATCATATAAATATATAAAAATATTTTTTAATTTAATTATTACTATAAATTATAAATATCTATGAAATATAATACTTTTATTAATAATTTTTTTACTTTTTAAATAAAAATAAAAATTTTTTATTAAAATTTATATTTATTAGACTCGTTCAAGGTTCAATTAAATTTATTTAAGCTCGTGATACATTAAAAATTTTAGAAAGCTCGGTTTAAGCTCGACTCAATTATAAACAAGTCAAGCTTGATCTAGATAAAATCTGCTCGGCTTGACTGTTTACACCCATACTTTCAATTTTCAGAAATTCTTTGTTTATAAATTTATATTTCAAATTTTGATTTATTTATACTTTTTTTGTTAATAAATATTATGATACATATATATACACACATTCATATTAATATAAGATGAATTAAAATAAAAGTTAATATAAACTTTTATTTATTCAGTATAATTATGATGAATTAATATTTGGTATTAAATAAAAAATTATTTATTACTTCTTCAATAAATTTTTAGTTGTTATTTTAGAAATCAATACAAAAAATTTAAAATATTAATTAAAATTTAATAATTTTTCTAAATAATCTTCTTTTATTTTTAAAAAATTCATATGAAAAAATTTATATAAAAAATAAATGAAAGATGTAGAAATAATTAATGATAAATTAAAATTAAAAAAAAGTAAAACAGGAAATTATTTTGAAGAGTTGTATTGATTTTGCAAAAGTGATAGACATTATGGAAATGACACTTGAAACCCACTTGGTTTAGCTATTTATAATAGCTAATAAATGATAGTCGTTATTATTACATAGTAGTTGATAAAATTTTATTAATGACCATTAAGAATATATTATTTTAATATTATATATAATTTTTTAATAAATTAATTTTAAAAATTATAAAAAATTATTTAAAATATAATAAATTTAATTTAAATATCTAAAAATTGTAGAAATTATTTTAATATTATATGTTGATATTTAAATTTAATCATTTAACTTTTGTTTAAAAATTTATATTTAACTATAATTTAATTTAATTAATTTTATTTTAAATATATTTCTATATTTTATAAATCTTGAAAATATAATCATCTTAATTTTTATTTTAAATGATTTTTAATATAATTTTTAATAAGAATATGATAATCCAAAAAAAAAGAAAAAATTATAATTAGATATCAACTAATAAACAATTCTAAAATAAATTTTTTTTTTAACGATTATTATTAGCTATTCAAAGACGACTATCACTTTGCGTCAAACACCTCGAGGAAGTAGTATAATATTTTATGAATACAACCAAAAAATATTCAGTAAATAATTCGTTTAATTTAATTTAAGAATTAATATTAATTGGAGAAAAATAATATTGAAATAAGATTAAGAAATTCACTTTAATATTTTGAGGGAGTAGTTATTTTAAAACAACAAAAAGTCATAAAACAAATAATTTAAAAAATGAAATATAACTTATTCTTTATTTTCTTAAATATAATGATATCTAATAATGTTATAATTTTAAAAAAAATAATAGTTAAATTTTAATATTAAATATATAATTACAAGTTTATTTATTGTTGTTAATGAAAACCTCATGGACAAACCTCAGGATTCTGTTGTTTAGGACAAATATTTGAACAATCATTTATATAATTATTTTTATTAATTATCATGTCAAGCATTTATATCATAAAAATTAGGTTTCCAACTTATATTCATTAATATAAATTAGCACTTAGAATTAAAAAAATAAATTGGAACAGGAAATGATATGTGCCCTTTTTAATATGATAAACTATATGATCATTCTCATTTTTATGAATAATAAAAATTAATAAATTATTTTATTGATATCTTAATTTCATTTTTTAAGTAATTCAAATATTATTGGATAAAATATTTTCAATATTTATATGGCGTGGCAAGAAATCAAAGCTTTGTTATTTATAATTTTTCTGAAAGATCTTCGTGACAAAGAAAAGAATACTACTCATATTTATAAACATTTGAAGATCTCATTTAGAAGAGGTATTTTAGGAATTTTTTTAAATTATATTAAATAATCTTGAAATGAAATATCTTACGAAATTCAAAATTAAATATATTTTAAAATTACAAATATTTTTATAAAAAGGAAAACTTTTTGAAATAACTTTCATGTTTCATATTTTTAAAGTTTTTCAAAATATGATTTCAGCAAGTGTCAATTCATAATGTAAATTAGATAGCTTATTTTATATACGGAATACAATTTTAAAATATTTTTTAAAAAATAATTTATTTATACCCTCTTTCCTTATTCATGATTAAAATCCTTGTGGAAATGGTAACACGTGCAAGTTATAATGGTTCGACACTAACTCTTGCCTACGTCCACTTCTCCTAAGTTTTCAACTTATGATTCCACTAATCTCAATCAATTATAACACAAGATTCCATAAATGAATCCTAAACCTCAGTGTTTTTAGGGTCACACTCAACCTTTATAATAATCAACCTCACAAACTCTCAATTACAACTTAATGCCCTCGCATTAATCACACACAAATTCATAATAATAAAAACCTAACTCTTAAGTTATGGAAATACGATCAATTGAGAGTTTACAATTACCAAAAGACAATAATACAAGTAAACTTACTTATTCTTGAAGATAGAAGCTCAAGAAAATGATTACTCTGTAAAACTAGCCGTTGAATTAAAAGATATGAAAGTTCTATATCTAAAAGAGCCGTTAGAAAGAGTTTAAAACTTTTCTGCTAAGTTACGTACGGTCGTACCAGACATGGTACGCTCGTACCAATTTAAAAAGACACTTTTGAAAAATGAGAGGGAAATGAGGTACGACCGTACCACCTATCGGTACACCCGTACCAAAACATTTTTCCTGACAAATAATTTTTCTGCGAACAACCGTATGGTCGTACCACCCAATGGTATGCCCGTACCAAAACAGGTTTACTGATAAACCGAATTCCTGCGAGCAATGGTACGCCAGTACAAAGCTCAAGCAAACAACACTAACTGTTAATCATATGCCCGTACCACCCAACAAAGCATTTTGGTACGCCCATACCATTCATAAAAACATACTAAAAATGATAAATAACTTAAATTGACTCACATGTGACACACACATCAAAATCCTAGGTCTAACAATCTCCCCCTTTTTGATGCTAGCAGTCAATTTAAGTTCAATTTGCAAAAACATGTTAAAATGAAATTTTGATTTGAAAAATTTTAGAAATCTCCCCCTTTGTTTTAGAATTCATGTCATGAAATCACAAGTAATTAATCAAGCATAAAAGAAAGGAAAAAATATAGAAATCAGAGTAGATAAATAATATAACATATGATCAGAGCAATAAATAGAATCAAATGATAAGAGAAATACATATAATTATATGATCAACATAAATAGAATGATATAATCAGAGCATTATCCATATCAATTGTAATCAGAATAAATGATAATAAGCAACAATGAAAATAAACATGATAGGATAATAAACTAAATAAACATCATATGCTATATAAATATAAACTCAAAAAGATGTCTAATGGACAGAGCAACAAAAAGAAATATCAAAACTAAAATCTCCACTAAAACATCTCCCTCTTTGATAACATCAAAATGACCACTATGGGTCCTAACACTGATGGAGTGTAAAGTCTCAAAGGTAGAAGTCTGGAACTCATGAAAGTCAGTAACGTACTGAGCAAATCGCCAATCAACGAAAGCTGACTACTAAGTGAGATGTCTGAGCTGCTGATCAATCTGGTCAAAGTGTCACTCAAGAGTATCCAATCAATTAAGTCAAGTGATGATAATAGCAAGCTGTTGAGAAATAGAATCAGTAGATGCAACATTTGCTGGAGCAGGAATAGAAGTGGCAGTTGGAGCGGAAGGATCAAGAACAGTAGTAGATGATGAAGATCCACCCTGGAAGTGACACTATCATTTGTGGCTCAAAGCCGCTTGGCATGTGGCTTTAGTGGATGGATTTGAAGGGTTAAGCTACTCTGCAGATATATCATCTGGAAGTGGAACCTGTAAGTGTTGACAAACCTCCACAGCTCATCATTTGTAGAGAGAAACAATGTCATTGGGAAGGCCCAATGACTGAAGATGCTCGAGTCGTCGAGAAATATACTCAGGGTGGATGATGAACTCATCATCTAGAGTACGCTCAAGAAGCATAGAATGCTCAATGAACGACAGATCAAGATTAGGACCTTTCGGCCCGTGATGGTGTCATTAGACTCGAATCTCCTAAAAATAAGATAGGAAATCGGTCTATAACAGTAGAAAAGAGCAGGAGATTAAGGCAAGTGCCTTAATCTACATCTTGAATGTTTCCATTTATATCATAATGTAGATCATTATGAAAGAAGATCATTGAATTGTGATTATAGAAGTATTTTTCTTGCAGGAATGTTTTTATAATTATAATTGATATAATTTTTTGATTAATTTTCATGACCAATAATTATTTACATCTTGAATGTTTCCTTTTATATTATAATGTAGACAATAATCCAATAATAGGGTTATTAAATTCTATTATTAATTGTTTAAATTCGTAACAAAACTCTATAGAAATTCTAAATAAAAATTTAGAAAAAATCTCTAGAAAATATAAACGATTTGACTCTTAAACAGAGTAAATTTAAGAATTATTTTCTTAACAAAAAGAACCAAGAATTATTTTCTTAACAAAAAGAACCTTTAAGTCTTGTTGCTAGTAGCTAATATTTTAATGAATATCAAAAGCTAAAAGAAGTTCGTAAAAATAAATAAAAGCTCTAAAAATATTATTAAGTATTAAAGTAACTCTTTGTTTCTATCTTTAGAAAGAGTAGAATCGAAAAGAATTGGTATCAGAGTCCTGATTTAAGGAATTCTTTGGGATAAGGACTAAATTGAAAAAGATTAAAAATTTTAAGGTAAAATCAAAAATCAAAAAATAGAATTTCTCCGGATACTTTTCTTTGCAGCCACCGGATACTTTTCTCTCTTTCCCTTTTCCTTGTTCTGTCTATATCAATCTTCCATCCCCCACTGCAAGAATTTCTCCAGCAATTTGGTAAAAAGTAGAAGAATGGATTCACAAAACCTTTTATATAAAATATTGCAAGCAAAAAATTATATACATAGATAATTCACTTTGATCAATACGAGCCTCTCTCTCTATATAAATATATCATAACTCTCTGTTATCAAGTCTGAGTTTTTGTCTGAGTAATAAAATAACAAAATATTTGGTTAAAAAATCAATAAAGTATTGTTAATAAAAAATCAATAAAGTATTGTTATTTTTAAAAAATTATATGTAAAACGATTATTATGAAGCTTGAAATCTTTTCATAGCCCCCTCATGTTTTCTAGAAAGGGCTTGAACTTGAATCCATTCTAGTGCAGAAAACAAACAATAACCAGTAACTAACCATAGCCACGAGATCCATAATATCTTTTTTCTTAGTAATAAACCAACTTCGATAAGCTCTCGACACGTGTTTCATACTCTCACCTTCCGGAAACCACTTGATTCCAAAATATGCTTTTCCAAAACTATTATTTCATTGATTCATAAAAGTATATAATTATTTAATTAAAATCTGTAAATAATCAAATATATATTGCAAATTAATAAAAATAATAAAGCATCTGAATTTTCCATTATGATTTACATAATATATATAATATAGAGTTATCGCGTGGTGAGCAATGTCCTGAGTGTTATATTATGATTTATATAATTTATATTAAAGTCATCACAACAACTAACAATGAATAGATACAGATAATTGAATCGCCCCGTTGGAAACTTGCAAAGGGACGATCTTTTTTTTTTCTTTTTTTAATTCTGTTTTTTCGTTTTGTATGTTAGCGATCATAGCTGACAACTTCTTTTTTTTTTTTCAAGAACACATGGAAATCTCAAATTTGATCCTAATTTTCTTTTTGCTCTCTAAAGAACATGCATGCAACTTTTCTACTGCTCTTTCAATCTTGTTTTTTAAAAAGAATTTTTTAATATAATTTATATATTTTTAAGATATTCAATCTAAGTCGATATTTTATCTTATATATGATTAGTAGTGTTTTATTTGAATCTGTATTCATGATTAATTTGACATGAGAAATCGATCCAAGTTGGTTGTTGTTTTTGGGGTTCTCTCATCCTGTGATAAAAGACACTTCTATCTAAATCATTAGAAGGACAAATCCAATTTATTACAAGCGTTGCCAAAACCCCATCAATGCGTTGAAACAGAGGGCTTTGGTTACTCATGTGGACTAGACTACACGTCAGAAACTCCCTGAATAATCGTACTTGATTAACTTTGATTATACACAAATAAAAATTAGATTGAAATGATGCAGGGTCAGGGTTTCAAAGGAGTTAGGAGCAAGAAATGGAAAAGGAGCAAAGTTTGCAACCATAGTATCAGCGTCAACATCACTTGTAATAAGGCTGATCTTCTGGACACTGATAATGGTATTTCCATGATAAATTGGGTTGGATTTTCACCTCAAGCGAGCTTGTTCTTCAAGCTGTAAATCATCTTTCAGTACTCTTAGCCTTCACTATTTTACTTAATAGTATTCAACCAGTTCTATCAGGTATACTTCTTTTCATTTCTTTTAAAAATAACGTAGGTAATGCGAAAACTATATTTTTTATCAAGTATATATTAAAATCAAATAATATTCTTCTGTTCTTTTGTTTTTATATTATTAGGAGTGGCAGTGGGATCTGGATGGCAAAAATATGTCGCATTCATAAACTTAGGTTGCTATTATTCAATTGGAATTCCTCTTGGATTTCTAATGGGTTTGTTGTTTCATCTTGGAGTTATGGTGGGTTTTACTAGCTTTGATTTTAATTTTAACATGATGGAAACTCAATAAAGAATTTGCTTGTTCATGAACCCAATAAATAATTAGCAAACTATTTATCCATAAATTATGGTATACAATTAATTAGGTGAGTTTAATAATAAAATGCAATCATCGTGGATAATTTATTATTCCAATAGTAATGATAGAATTGTCTTTATTTTTCATTAATTGAGTATTAATATATGAATATTATGTCAAATTTACAGGCAGAGAAGGCAAACTTGCAAGTGATGAAATGGTCGGAAGTCAAATAAAAAGAAACCATGTAGAGATCAGGCATACACATGATGCTTTAAAAAAAAAAACCCAGAAATTACCTCATATTATGTTTGGCTCAAATTTTGAATTCCAAATAAACTAATTTTATGGCGTGTGTATATGAATTAATTTCTTAATTTATTGATTTAATAGTAAATCAAAATTTTTATTACATTTTTAGTGTTCATTATCATAATTGGTTTTGTTATACTTTAATGGTCATTTTTAACTTTACATACAAATTACAAAAATTAGTTTTTGTCCTTCCTTTTCTAAATGATCACTACATATTAATTATATTTAACAAGTATATAGTCCAGCACTGGAATTTACAAAACTATATCAAGGAATAGAAGGATAGTTTTAATATTAGATGACTAAATTAATATATAACAAATAGTGGACAAATTATGATAATGTTATTTTACATTATATATCTATTAAGAAAATTAATAAATAATTATTTTTTATTTTATCTTTATTAAAAATTATAAATCACATTAATAAATAAATATATTTTTAATATTTATCATTTAATTATTATTTAAAATAGAAAATTGATTATCATTGTTGGGTATAAAAAAGAAAAAGATAAATGTATATTGGAATGGAAAAAGATAAGACATCAAAAAGAAAAAAAGAAAGGAGAGAGTGATGAGTGGATAGAATATGAAGCTTTGTTGTATAAAGTAGAATCACTTGGGATAAAACAAAGAGCAACCAATGATACACAAACTTAGATAGCCATGAGCCATACATTTTCTAGCTTAATGTTATCAATCAAGGGAACTCATTAAATTCCTAGACATTATGCCTTTCTCTCAATTCTTTGAATGAGAGATTACTTGACTTCTGCTTTAATTATGGTAGGTTGGGCCATGTTCTCCAGCTATGTATGGAGGTAGGAGGTGAAGGAATTGGCAACATTTTAATAAAATGATCAAAATTCGATCTGTAATTGAAAAGGATGTTGGTTGATAGTTCTCTTTCTCTAATCAAGGGTTTAAAGAATACCAATTTAGGGGATAAGACAGTAGCATGCCAACAAATAGTTATCTCTAATTGTTAAGTTCATAATAATTTAGATGTTTTAGTAAATAGTTCAATTCACACGCCACCAGTAGCAAGTTATCAAAGAAGGGGTGTCATATCAAAGAATTGGAATGAAGCATTAATGATGAATTAGTCTTTCAAGCATGTAAGTCTGATGAGGCAGTTGTATCTTGCAAAACTAATCATCATCTACATAGTTCTGTATAGAGCTATTTGCATAGTACATTGACATTAATTGGAACTTTAGATAAGTAAAGGTTTAGACTTTTTGATGGGCACAAGAAGGGGAAAGAGGTTATTTTTATTGTTACTAGAAGAGTTAGGCCTACTAAAGTAGGCCCTTAATGTTTGAAACTTAGTGTATATCCACCCAAGCTCATTCACTTAACCAAGGAGTTACTAAATAATTCAAACCATGGCGTATTAGGTATATTAAAGAGGAAATTGGAATTTACCCTAAAGACAGACCATCTCAAAAATCCAAGATTGAGTTCAATAGGGAAAACCATTTAATTCATTAGTAATGCTTGCTTGTCAACTACTTAAGTCTCCGGTGTAGATGAATTTTTTGACTATTTTCCAGGAAGTTAAAAGGGAGGTAGAGATCCTTCAAGAAAAAGAGGAGATTGAGTTTATGGAGTAATCTGTAAGGTGAAGTTTAACCAGTTGTTCCGACCCATTCACCTGTTAAAAATCTTCAAGCTTCCTTTATGAATTTTTTCTTATGTACAAAGAGTTTGGGCTTCAACTCAAGTGTTTGGGTAACCTGTCACTATGATTTGTTATGGTTTAGAGAATATGAAAGCTATTAACATTGAGATCTTAGAAAGGGATCTCACCTTTAGATAATTTGAGATTTGGAATTATCAAGGGATTGGATGGGCCTTACCAAGGAGCTCTACTTTAAATACCAATCAATTTTTATCTTTTTTGATGGAGACTAAGTAGAATAAGAGTGTTGTCACACCCAACCCATACCCTGGATGACATGCTCCCGTAGCACAGATAGCGGCCCCTAAGAGAAGACCGTCACCTGTACCATAAAAGATGCATCATGAAAACGTCGTATGGGGACATATCTCTAAGCTTAATAGTGGTGCAATCAGCGTGGCGTGATGCCATAAGAAAAGTACCTGGACAAGCTAACAGGCATTCATGCAACACCAATAACCAAAAGCTCTGTGTTGATCTATACATAAAACCGGGTACGGTTTATTACATATAAGTGAGTGCATACACTAAGTGTTACACATTTTATATACTTTGTTTTCCCAATATTTTAAGCTATATTATATACCCTTTATGCCCAATTTTTTATATCTTTTGCATCATTTACATGCATTTGCATAACATTCATCCACTTACATTTAATACTTGTATATCTTATGCTTTGCTATGTTTTTGCATGATTTTA
>CANYBF012041541.1:0-14530 GCA_948192965.1 Dalechampia spathulata
GTTCAGGTGGTTTTTCAATTGAAGGAGGAGTAGGGTTAGCATTTCTTACCAGAATTTCCGCTCTTGGTATCTCACTACATTCCTCACCCATTACCTCAGGCTCCTCTATTATTGAAACATTCTGCACTTCCTCATTTAGAATAGTGGTTATACATTCGTCAACTATATCCACTTTCATGCATACCTCACCCTCCATTGGCCGCTTCATTGCCTTCTTCATAATAAACTCCAGTCGTTCCTCACCAATCCAGAGAGTGAGTTTTCCTACATGTACATCCACTAAAGCTCTTCCCGTATTCAGGAAAGGTCTTCCTAGAATCAGGAGGCTGTTGATATCCTCATTGTAATCCAGCACCACGAAGTCCACCGGAATGATGAATTTATCCACCTTGACCAATACATCTTCAATGATCCCAAATAGTTTTTTCACTGACTGATCTGCTAATTGTATTACCATTGATGTAGTCTTGATTTCTCCAATACCTAGCTTCTGAAAAATGGCGTACTTGTGCCCAAATCACATAAACATTTTTTAAACACCATATCTCCTACTTTATAAGTCAAGGTGAAACTACCAGGATCCTGTAACTTGGATGGAATTTTACTTGATAAAATGGAGCTACAGTTTCCAGTTAATGAAACCGATTGTGTATCATTAATCTTACATTTATGTGCTAGGATTTCCTTTAAGAATTTTGCATATTTTAGAATATCCTGAATCATCTCAGCAAATGTCACATTAATCCTCAATTTCTTTAATTTTTCCATAAATGTAGTAAATTTTTCTTTTTCCTTTGATTGCACTAGTCTCTGTGGAAATGGAATGGAGGGCATGTACTTACTTGGTCCGGGCTCCTTCTCCTTCTGCATCTGCCTGGACTCAACTCCACGATTATGGAGTTCACTGCTACGATTGTGGCAATGATTTTTATGCTCCTCATCCTATTTTTGTGAAGTCCCTACTTCACCACTCTTCCTTCTCCCTTCTTCATTCCTGTATTCATCATAAACATTAGCAAGCTCTTTATTTTATTGACAAGCTCCTTACCGCTCCTTAATTGAATTGTATTCACTTGTTCCTTGGGGTTTGGCGCGGTATGGCTTGGAAGTCCTCCAAGGTTCCTTTGTGCTATTGCTGTTGCCAACTGCCCCACTTGCACTTCCAAATTGTGGATGGAGGAGGAATGGTTCTTTGTGATTTGGTCAAACTTGGCCTCCATTCTCTTTTGTGTTTCCTCCTGGCTCGTCAGTTTTGTTCCCAACATCTCCATAAAACTTCTCCATTTTTGATTCAAAATTGTTTTATGGAGGAGGTGCTGGTTGCTGTTGTTTTTGCACATTTCCTGTATTGTTACTCCAAGAAAAATTTGGATGGTTTCTCCATCCAGGGTTATATGTATTGGAATAAGGATTGTTACCTTATCTTCCCATGGAGTGTGGCATATTGCCCATGAAACTAACATGCTACATGGCCTCACATGCATTGCATTTGCTCACTGCATATCCTACTTGTCCGCACAACTCACATGAACTAGAAACCTTTGATAAGTTGCTGATTTGCTTAGTCAAATTTGCAACTTCAGCCTGCAAAGCACTAACAACATCAAGTGATAAAACACCTTTGTGTTCTTTAATTACCGTTCTAGATCTGTCCGATGCCCAAAGTGCATTGGTAGCTACCATTTCCTCCAGCAGTTCATATGCTGCCTCTATCATTTTCTTCATCAGGGACCCTCCGGCTGCTGCATCGATGGTCCCTCTGGTGGTTGTGTTTACTCCATTGTAAAATGTCTAGAGCAGTAACTCTCTTGGCAAATTATGGTAAGGACACTTCCTTTGCAACTCCTTGAATCTTTCCCATGTCTCATTTAGAGATTCACTATCCACCTGCTGGAAGTTGGTGATCTCCTTGATGATCTTTGAAGTCTTTGCCAAATGAAAGTATTTGGCCAAAAATGCTTGTACAAGCTGGTCCCAAGTTGTGATTGACCTTGGGGTTAATGAGTTTAGCCAAATCTTTGCTTTATCCCTTAGCATAAATGGGAATAGCCTTAGCCTTATAGCATCCTCTGTCACTCCATTATACTTGAAAGTATCACAAATGTCCAGAAAATTTAAGATATGAGCATTAGGATCCTCATTCGGTAAACCAAAAAACTATACCGAAGATTACAACATCTGCAGTAGAGCTGGCTTGATCTCAAAATTGTTGGCTGCAACTGCTGGCCTCATAATTCTTTGTTGCTTAGCATAAAAGCCAGGTTTGACCACATCCATTAGAGTTCTTTGCTCTTCTGCCATATCTACTGTAGTTTGCTGCACAACTCTGTCTTGGGCAGTTCTTTGATTTTCTCTTTCAAGCCTTGTTGGATCTTCACAAGCTTCTAACAATGAAGATTGAGAGTTCTTAGTTCTCCTGCTCATACACGAACATAACTAAAACAAGTGTTAAAAGAATAAAAAAGCTTACATCAAACCTTACTCCCTTTATAGCAATGTTAAACTTGTAAATCCCTGGCAACGGTGCCAAAAACTTGATCACTAGTTAGCGATAGTAGTTCTAATCTCTACTTAGCTGCAAGTATACAGGTTATCGTAGTATGATATTGATCCCACAAGAATTTATAGTTTATCCATCTCCACTCAGTTTTTTTGTTTGTTTAGGCAATAGTAAAGGTTTGGTGTTTGAAGGTACTCAATTGTAAAAGCAGATTAAAGATGAACTTAAGATCAAACTCACAAGTGTAGGTGTAAACAATAATGTAAAGCATAGGATTTGAAATCATAATCACCAAATAAAGTTAACAATCATGTGCACATTGCTACCCAAGATATCCTTCAGTATTGAAAACCCTCTCTTGAGGTGAAATCAACTAAATCTCACTCTAATCTTCATAATTCCTTAGTCACATTCAGAACCCTCCAATTAGGGGGACTATCTAGCAATAATACAAGAATTAGGAGTATGTAGATCTCTCTCACATACTGACCTAACCAGAATGGATAAGCTTTCCATAATTCAACTCTCGTTGCAATCACAGAGCATAAGTAATCAATTGGAAAACTAACCTTTAGAATTGAACATCTCTCAATGAACAAGCATTCTATAATCCAACTCTCGTTGCAATCATAAAGCTGAGGTTTTGTTTCCAAAATCAAACTTTAGAATTAGACATTCATAGCAACTGAATAAAGCACAAAATAGTTATCCCCACAAGGGATTCTAAAATCAAATCCTACAAGGAAAACCCTTTGCCACTTATGGCTTACAGCAAGAATACAAGAAAGATAGACAAAATAGAGAGAACAAAAGGAAACCCTAGACAATAGATTACTTCAATCACGGATCTCTCTCCACCTGCTGGTGAATGGTCCTCCCCTTTAAATCTTGAGTGCAGGTCACTTCTTTTCCAGCTGAGATTTTTGTCCCTTTCTTTACCCATCACTCCTTTATGATGTAGACTCCATTGCCCATCCATTGCCCATCCATTTTCCATTAATTCTCTTTAAGGGTTTTGTTTTCTTTCTTCACATGGACTCCATTTCTTCTCTTTATCTTCTGTCAAGTTGTCTTCTATTTGACCCAATAATTTCAAGTCCACGATCGTGGAGTTGGAGTCCACGATCGTGGATTTTTCCAGTAGCTTTCTTTAGGCTTCTACCTTGACTCCACGATCATGGAGTTGAAGTCCACGATCGTGGAAAATTCCAGTAGGTTTCAGACAATTTCTGTGAGCTCCAAAATCGTGGAGTTGAAGTCCGCGATCATGGATTTTTCCAATAGCTTCCTTTCATTCTGGCTCCTCTTCCACGATCGTGGAGTTGAGGTCCATGATCGTGGAGTTGCTTCTCCATGCATAAAATTTTCTTATTTCTTCTTATTTACTTCCTAACACTACACACTTAGCACACACATCAAATTCTAATAAAAACACAATGATCAAAGTAAAATATAACACCTTAAAGCCTAAACACAACCTAAAAATCATCAAAACATAACACGTAATAGCACATATCAATAGTAATTATTATAATTAACATAAAATTTAACAAGTTTTAATTTGTAAGACTTTGTTAAAAATTTCCCTTTTCTACAATTTTGTTTAAAACTACTGAGAAACATATTCCAATTTAAGATGCTTTATTATTTGTTTTTTTTCAAATTTATATTCATGCTTGTATCTTGAATTGTTGATGTTAAAAGAGTAGTTAGCAATATCATCAACCTTGGTATTATCATTTAACTACAATTTTTTCTCACTCTATAAGAGAGCATAGAGTTATATTTATGCAAATTAATTTTTCATTACTATACATGTTTGGACAGCCTTGTCCTTTCCGCTTTTGAACTTATTTTTCTTGATAAGATATTAGCTAGATATTTTTACTTATAGATGAAACCACCATATTATAAATATAAGTTGTGCTTTATTATCATTTCTTTTGACCATGTAATGGTATTCAAACATGAAGACAACTGTTATTTGTACTTTCTTCATTAATGACACACGTATCTCATAATGTTTGACAAACTTTGATGAGCTAAAGCAAAACCACTAAAAGTAAAGAAACAATGTAACAATTAATATGTTTAGGGCTTAAAATCATACGTTAAAGTAAAACTAATATCATTGCTTAAATATTCAATAGAAGTGATGTGTTATCAATATAAGATAGCAAAATAGACTTGATCATTTAATGATACGAGAGAGATAATTAAGTATGTGGATGATCATTATCATTGTTGTCTTACTTCTAAGAATGATATAAAAGATGAAGACTTAAGAACTATGTACTATAAATGGAGAGAGTATACAAGAGCTAGAAATTTAAATAGCTAAATATGTAAAAAAAAAAGCCATAAGCACACTAAGCAAAAAGATATAAATTCATTGAATCCTTCTCTCTTTACTTCATCTTCTTCAATGACATTCACTAGCTTATTAGCTTCACCTCTTAAGATCAATGATGATGGCAAAGAATACATATGTGATAGAAAGCATAAAGGCAAAAGTAGGAGCATATCCTAACATGTGAATAAGAAGTTTAGTCAACACAAAGATCGGTACTTTATAAATAAAAGGCATCAATTCAAACATTAGAGATGATAAGGGAAGAAACTTGGAAGAATAAGATCATAAAAGGATTTTAAAGGAATCTTACAAAAAAGTTTTATGCTCTCTTAATTTTTCTCATGTTTTACCAAGTATAAATATGATACGCATGCATAGTTATTATAAAGAAAAAAGAGAGGAGAAAGAATAATTTCTTTAGACAATTACACACATATATTATCAAAATATTTATCATATTCAATTAACTAGGTATAGGAAACAATTCTCTATTATATATGCTAATCATAAATTTTACTTAAATGATGTATACATAAGCATAAAAATTCATTTTATCATATACACCATGACATATGCCCTTTTTTCCCAAGTAATAAAATTAGCAAACAATCATATGATTTATGTCCTTCTTAAATATATTTTTTATTTATGATGCATTTAAAAGTAACTTCAAATATAAATGTTCATGAGAATCATCATATTTCAATACCAAGATTACATGGTATGTACATATATTGGTAGTAAAATAATATTTTATCTTATTAACATATAATATTTATTGATTTTAAGCCACCTATAAGGCCAATCAAATAAAAATATTTTAAGTATAAAAACTTAATCATTACACTCAACATGACATAAAAGTGCAGGAAAATCATATGAGCTTACTTAACTTGAGCATAAATATTAGAGACTTTAAGGAAGGTAATATAAGTCATTAAATGATGAGAATAAAGCTTGCAAGGACGTACAAACACTTATCTCAAATACAAGTGAAAATAATTCAAGTTTGCATTTCTGATCTATTATATCATATGTAGTTTTGCAAACTTATGATAAAATTAATATCTTATTGTGAGCGCTAGTTTCTGCTGGAGCCCAGAGCGAGGCTTGCAAAAGTCATAAACCGGGGAGCGCACTTGGAGCGAAAGCGCAGTCTTCCTAAGGGGTTCCCTTAGAGAATGATACTGACTTAAAAGAGTCACAAGGGAGTCACCACCGGATGGTTCTGGATTGGTCCAACCAACCCATAGCATGAGTGCTAGTTAAACCCTTCAGAGATTAGGTTCGGGTGGTGGAGATATGTAAACACACAACGCGGCATGTGATTTTAGCGTTGCAAGGTGGCACGTAGAATGGCATATAATGTTATATGACATTTGGATGGCATGGCATATGCATGGCATGCAAAATAGTGATAAAATAACATGGTATATGCATGATATGTGAGCATGTATGATATATCATATGCATGATACGATAACCTAGTATGATATGTAGGCACATAATCATGGCAAATAGTATATAGCATTATGCATCAACGTTTTGAATTGTATTAGCGTTGGGCATATGCATGGTGTACGAAGTGAAATGAGTGACATAGCGTATGCATGACATGTGATATGATGTATGGCATGGTATATGCATGTCATGTGAGGGTGTATGTCATATCATATGCATGATATGTGAATATGATGTATGACATGGCATATGCATGACTTGGTATAGTGGATGACATACTATATGCATGGCATGTGAAGTGATACATGGCATATCATGTGCATGATATGTGGGGTGATATATGGCATATGCATGACATATGGCGTGGATGACATACCATATGCATGGCATATGACATAGATGGCATATCATATGCATGATATATATGCATGACATATCATGTGCATGACATGTGAAATGATGTATAGCATGGCATATGTATGTCATGGCATAGTGAATGACATACTATATGCATGATATGTGAAGTGAATGACATACCATATACATGGCATGTCATAGCAATATATGTGTGTAATGGCATGGCATATGCATGACATGGTATAGTGATGCGTACGTGAATCAGTAGTTGACATGGTAAATGGTATGACATATGGCGTGTCATATGACATGACATGGCATTATGACATAATGACATGTGAAATGGCATACATATGCATGGCATATGGTATAGAGAATGGCGCGTTATTGTATGGCGAGTTGGCATATTATATTGTGTATTAGCATATTTATATATATATGCATACAAAATATGGTATGTTATGGCATGGCATAGTAGTGTGTGATGTGTCATATGACATGGCATGTGACATGATGACATGGTATATTTTAGCAAATATAAACCATGAATAAAATAATGGTCGATGAAGGGGAATCAAGGAAATAGGGGCACACACAGAATATGGGGGGATTAATTATTACAGACCAATAATAAATCCTATCCTATTACACAAATATCCTTGCATACATATTTTGGGACGTTAAATAACATCCCCTCCTCCTTAGGTACTATTCCTCTTAGGTTGCACGAGCCAAAATGCACAAATGTTTATTATGAAAAATAAACAGATAAATTCATTAGTAGCAAATGAATTTAGGATTTATTTGATTAATCCAATGCTATATGAAAGCATGAACCAAGAGTCAAAATCTGGTTAATTATTTGGCAATAATCTTATGAATTTATACGAGTTGGATTGTGAAAATTCATTTTCATAAAAAATAATTTTAGGCAAAATTATTTTTATTTGATCATGGAAAATTAAATGGGAGGGCTAACATCACATAAAAATATTTGGAGATAGCCACTCGACCAATTTAAATCCAATGCTTTCAAAAATCACATTTTATACGAACCAAATAGGTATTTGGTCGTTAAAAATTAATTTTGAGGCCAAAATTAATTAAATATAATTATTTTATGATAGATCCAGTATACTTGAGCCACTGTAAACCATCAAATACTACTGGAAAAATCAAAATACGTATGAAAATGGATGAAAAATCATATTTTTCTAGAAAAACGTGAGGAATGTGCGTCACATGTTATGCAATGTGCGCAACATATAGGCAATGTGATGTGCACATTACATAATGTGTGGTGCACATTGATGCCAAATCTACAAGAAAATCAAATTTATCAGTATAAACTCGATCTACAGATTAAATACAACAACTTTAATGAAGGATAATACCTCATTTGAGCATGGATCGGCCTCCGAATTGCAATCCAAACATTTAATTATGCAATTAAATTGGATAATTAATTTTAAGGCTAAAATTAATTAGATCTAGACAATATTTGATAGATCCAGAACATTAAGACTATAGAAAAGCCATTAATGTCACTGAAAATGTCAGATCTGAAGCAAAAATGAGTGAAATCAGAGGCGAATTTTGAATTTCTGGAAAATTTTCAAACAATATGCATAGCACATTCATCAATATGCACCACACATTGATAAAGTGTGCCGCACATTCATGAATATGTGGTGCACATTCATGAAAAAATTTGAGGAAAATGAAGCTTTTCAGCATAAAACTCTAGATTCGGCTTAGATCTAGGCAGATCAAAGCCAAAAAATGCATTTTGGTTTGCAGATAGGCATCTAATTTTAAAAAAATTAATTTCAAAGTTGAAATTAGTTTAGATCTAGAAGATTTATGACAGATCCAGTACACTAGAGGCATGGGAAAGACCTTAATGTAGCTAGATTTATCGGATCGGAAGTGAACTAAGAAAAATTGCATTTTCTGGAAAATTTTTGACCAATCACACATTGAAAAAGTGTGGCACACATTCATGAATATGTGGTGCATATTCTTTGACAAATAGAGGAAAATAGAAGGTTTTCAAGAAAGACATGAATTTCGGCTCGGATCTAGGCAGATTAAAGCCGAAAATCAGTGTTTTTAGGTACTTAACAGTATGAGAAACCCATAAAAACTCTGGATCAAAACCAAAAATCAAGAGATCAAGGCAAAAATTGGAGATTTAAGCAAAAATCCAAAGAAAATGGAAGAAAATGAAGAAATTACCTTAAGGGAGTAGGTTTTTCTCCTTGATCTTACTTCCAAACGTGTTTAGGGACCTAACTAGTGCTTGTTTGGTCTCTAAATCCTACCAATTTAATTAATTATGTGTTTAATTAATTTTGGAGGAATTTTGGCATAGTTTTCCCTTAGTCAAGAGCAAATTTTGGATCCTCTTCAGATGACCCTTCGCTCTATATTTATAGAGCCAAATTAAGGTTTGGCAAAATTGTAATCTTTTGTCTAGATTTGAAAATTTTAAAAGAATGTGCACCACATAAAATACAATGTGCGCCACACATTGTGCAATGTGTACAGCATATTGTATGTTGACCCGTCGCATGGGGCCCATTAGGGTTGCATTGGGATGTGTACCCCATGCCCTATGAGCATCATTTTATGTTCTAAGACATTGTGTGATATGGCTCACTTTATTTTTGATCCCGGGCAGACTCCTGACCAAATGTCTTTTTTTGTAACGTGCGTAATGCATTGTGCAAAGCGCTACGCACATTGCAATGCGCTACGCCTCGTATGAGTGAAATGTAATGTGAGCCATATGTCAAATAAGCATCATTTGACATACTAAGACATTCTTGTGAAGAAAAGTTTTCCGAATTTGGTCCGGAAAGTGGTCCCCACCAAATGTCTTATTTCGTAATATGTGTAGCGAATTGTGCAATGTGCTACGCATGTTGTATTTTCAGGAAATGTGCACAGGCCCGTATGATCAAAATGTAACACATGCCATATGTCATCAGAGATGCACTCGATATTCAAAGGCATTTTGCAGTTTGGGATTTTGCCAAATTCAGCCCCGAGTGGTGGGTCCCACTAATGAGCCCATTTCGGGCCTATAATGCTATGTGCCTAGAATGCAGCATTTAGCATGCCATGCACTCTGCCTTGTGTAGGCATGAGTAGAATGTATTCTATGCGTACAAAATACTCAAAATGAGCTAACAGAGGTGGTGGGCCCTACTAGTGCCTTAACTCGGGTTCATAATACTATGTACCTAGAATGTGGCATTCGGTATGCCAAGTACTCTACCTTGTGCAGGCATGAGCGGAATGCATTCTGTGTGCACAGAACACTCATAATAGTTGTTAGAGGTGGTGGGCCCCGCCAATGCACTATTTCGGGCAAATAGTGTTGAGTGTCTAAAATGTAATGTTATGCATTCTAGGTGTCCTGTATTCCAAATAAGCATCTTTTGACGTTGTAGGACATTATCAGCATGTTTTATTTGCATGGGCCCCACCAGGTAGGCTCTGCCTGTAGGTCTCGCATATGGACCCCACCGACACGTGAGTCTCACTAAGCATTTTTCTTCCATTGAAGTGTCGTGCATGCAGTGCTGTGCATTCCATGTGTTTCATATGTTTAGAATGCTCAGAGGAGGTTGATAAAGGCAGTGGGCCCCGCTAAGCGTCATGGTGGGCCCCGCTACCTGAAATGTACTCCATACACTAGAGCATTCAGAGAGGCCTATATGCACTATCGGGATCAATTTCGGGGACTGATACCGAGCTGAATCGATAAAAACCCGAGATCGTGCAAGGGTGAAAAGTCAGGGTCAACAGTTTGCCCCCTGATCAGGACCATTTTGAGGCGACACTAGCGTAAGTCATCAAAATGAGATCTGATCATATCGTGACTTTTCACAAGAAGTAAGAAAGGTACTTGATTGATGCTTGCATCGAGGCATGATGTTCCTGCTGAGGCTTGTGGTGTGCTCGCGTTGAGGCTTACAGAGTGCTCACGTTGAGGCTTTTTATCCAATTCTGCACCTGTAAGCTTGTTGCTCGGGCTAGATGATCAAAGCTGATCTACTACTCATGCTGAGGCTTAGAAACCCAATTCTGTCACTGGGGGCCCGGTGCTTGGGCTAAAGTGATCAATGCTGATCAAAGGTCTTCTGCAAGATCGATGGCTTTGCTGCGAGGCTTGAAATCATCTATAATCAGTGTTTAGATGCCTACTACGAGGATTTGGAATCAAAGGCTTGATTCTGCGATCTCTATCGGATCGAGTGGTCAACTACAGAACCAGAGGTGATCGTCTATTGGGTTAGTGCTCGCGCCATCACATAAATGTCAAATATCTCCAAAACGGCATTTAGGATCCTCTATTTTGGTTGATGGTTTTGACCAGTACAATCCCAATTCTGTCACTAGGGGCCCGGCGTTCAGTCAATCCAATCAAGGCTGACCGGTGGTCACTACGAGACCAATGACTTTCTTGCGAGATTCATCATCTGAAGTCAGCATTCAGATGCCTATGGCTAGGGTTTTGAAATCAAAGGCTTAACTCTGTGATCTATGCTGGATTGAGTGGTCAACTGCAGGACCAGAGGTGACCGTCTGCTAGATCAGGGTGATCATCCGTCAGATCTATTCTCGCACCATCAAATAACTATTGTCTATCTCTAAAGTCTGCATTTGGGATCCTCTGTCAGAATGCAACACTGTTTGGTCAACAGCTTGACCAGAAGTCAAAAGCTTGACTGGTTTTGATCGTCTGCTGGATCAATTTCCTGTCATTGCTAGACATGGAAAAATAATTTATAAGTGAAATTGTAATTGATATCGTTTAGGAAAAATACCCAAATTTTTGAGTATTAGTTTATTGCATTCTGACTAATTTTTCAGATTTTTCAAACATTACAGGTCATGAAAATTGGGCTTGGTGGAGCAAACGACCTCCAAAAATTCTAAAATTTTTACCACAGGCCTAACTTTTCATGTGCATTTTGATAGGGGTGGTGCATTTTAGCAGAGTACCCCAGTGGCAGGCACATGTTAGCATTTTTTGTAATGTGTTGTGCACATTCTATAACATGTGGCACACATTGCTTGGAAAATTTATATTCCAAGGCTTCTAACTGAAAATTCATTTGATTTCCTTCCTCCAAACCCGTTTTCTCTCAATTCCAAACACCCAAAACTTGAGATTTTACTGAAAATGGGCGGATTTAGGATGCAGTCAACACCTCGGGACCCCAAATCAGTCCCGAGTTATGCCTTAACTGATCTCACAACATGTGATGCTTATTTCGGAGCCCGTTTTGGTGATGCAATTGCGAAGACTTTCGCCATAGACTCCCATCAGTCTCGAGCCTATGCAGAGAAGGTGAGTTTTCTGTAACTCGGCTCAATTTTTTGGTTTTTTTGATTTTTCTAAAAGTTGAGTTTATGATATTTTTCTCACATTTTGGATGATGTTTGACCCGAATTAGGTGCTAGGCTAGAGCTAGGCTTAAGTTGGTACTTGTTTGTCGTGATGGTTTCGTAAAAATCAAGTTTTTCAGAGTGGGTATGGCAATGTGTGGTGCACATTGCTTCTATATGGCATACATTAGGCAATGTGTGGCACACATTACAGTGAAAAATGGCCAGAAACTCACATTTTTTTGTTGTTTTTTGAGAAATTTGGCATCTTTTCAATTCATAGGCATGAATAAATTGATTTTGAGGCTGAGGAGAGGGATTTAGGACCTCTATAATACTGTTTGTACTCTATAGTTTAATCTATAGCTGACTTGAATTCTATAATTGCTAGAGGGAACGTGCAGTTGTCGGAGCTGGCAGTCTCCAAGGTATATTCGAGCGGTACTCCCAATTGCCTCGGGAGATACAAGTCATAGTGGACCAGAGCTGCTTCGGTCCTTATATCTCATGCTTTACTGGCATTGAGAAGAAGTGTAACAAATTTGTTATCACAGTGATGGTCTAATGGTGGATGGACTCCACTCACACCTTTCACCTACCAGTAGGTGAGATTGTTATTACTTTGGGGATTTTGGCTGGGATCACCAGACTGGAATGTGCAGGGCTGCCTATTCACTTTGATGCCAGACTGACATCACAGCGCTGGTTGTATGGCGTTATCTTTAACTTGTTGGGTGTGTCACCTAATGTACAAGGTGGACACAACATCTCTTATGACAGTCTCCGAGAGGCAGTACTAGCTGAGACCCTTGGTGGGACCATTTCTGTAGATCATTACACCCGTAGTTTTTTATTGTATGTACTAGGATTTACTTTGTTTAACGACCCTAGGAACAGCATCCACATGTCTGTGTTATGGGCCCTCCACAACTTGGATGCCATTGGGAGATTAGACTGGGGCAGTGCTGGTCTTGCTCATTTGATGTAGGGGTTGGACCTCTATAGTAGGTACTGTAGAGACCATTTCATCTACTGCTGGCAGGTCATAGAGGTAAGCAGAATTCTGCTGATTTTGACACTGCGTTTGATTAAGCCTTGCTGACTGTATATGTTGACCTTGCAGATCATGGCATACAAATTTAGGTTGCTGCCAGAACCCAATATCCCACATGGAATACCTCTTGGCTTTCCACGTATGTAGGCATGGAGTGTACCGTAGTGAAGGCTTGACCTTACGATAGATGAGTTGAGAGAGCACCTCAACGATTTGACCTGGGATCAAGTAAGAAGAAGCAATTTAATTAGTATTAAACTGTATTGAACTGGTTTGAGAAATACCTAAGTAGGTTTTTATTTTCCCATCATTTTTTGGAATAGGTGTGCCCCTATCCTTGGAGAAATATGTACCCGAGGCTAGAGTACTTGACTAGCTCTATGCGTAAGGATGAGTGACAAATGTTGCTGGAGAGCCATGAAGGTAGGCTCTTTTATTTGGGAGAGTACATGGTTGACTGGCAACTGGGGCTGGAGAGTCATGTGAGCCTACTGCACCATCATGTGTGATGTTCTGGGCCTCCTGTACTGATACAGACCCAGAGGTGATTGTAGCTTTGACTGGTATTCCCGGGTGGGAGTGCCTTTCTGATTTGCTAGTAGATTACCTCACTTTTACGCAGATGAGACTGCTGGGACTCGTAGAGCTTTCTACATGTAGAGGTCTTCATGATAGAGTTAGTGGGTTTGGTGTTGGACCCGATATTTATAGAGGCTGAGGCAGGCGGCATGGATCACCAGCTGTTGGTAGTTCTTGAGGTGCCAATGCCTCGAAAAGATCCTGTGATTCCAAACCTGATGTGGTGCCACCAGGATCTATGTCTAGTACTCCAGAGGTGCCTTCGGGGCATGAGAGTCCAGCAAACTTCATGGAAGGCCAACTGATGTGGTCATAGAACCCTCTAATCTTTACTTATGATGAGACTGGTCATCCCTATGAAACCTCGTTCCCGGTGCCAGCAAGGAGTGAAATAGAATTTGATCTACCGAACACCACCTGTTGCACCCTGATTTTGAGCCTCTCGGATCGATTGGGATGAACCGGATTTACCTCATCACTGTTTTGCCTTCATGGGCGTTCCCGGTTCACCCTGGTGCGGTTCAGGGTTCGATTTAGGGTTGTTTGAAGTGTTTCTTAGCATTTGGAGCCTCTTACCCATTCGGGTATGTTGCTTCTGACCCGTTGGGGTAAGTTGCATCTTACCCGTTCGGGTATGTTTAAGGAGCGAATCGGGTATGAAACTTTCCCGAACGGGTATGTAGTTTACCCGATTCTCCTCTTAAGCATACCCGATCGGGTATGTTCCTCAGACAGTTATAATTTGAAAGTCTGTTATTTTGGCGGGAGGAACCAATTGGCTAGGGTTTTGAAAATCTATTTTCTCTCAAATCTGATTAAAAAA
>CANYBF012041544.1:0-38285 GCA_948192965.1 Dalechampia spathulata
TATATATATATATATATATATATATATATATATATATATATATAATAATATGTAACAAAGTCCTGTATGCTATTTTAATGTATTAGATAGGCAATAATGTCCATTGAATTTGACCAAACAAGAAATTATTGTTACTTGAAACAAATTCATTCCATCAAATAAAATTTTCTAAATTAATTCAAAAAATAAAAATTTTAAAAATCTATCGTATAAAAATATCAATAGACCAATAAATAATTATAGTACAAAATACAATAATGGAAATATATAAACTTTTAGATTTGGATTTTTTGGTAATTAATTTTTGGTTTATATTCAATTTAATTAATTAATGATTAAGATTTTTATAGATTGAATTCTAAACCTCTAAGTCATAGAGGCTCTGATATCATATTAAAAAATTGTTTAATTCAAAAGTTTAAATTATTATATGAGGTTCATAAATAATTTATATCTAATAATACTCTTATATTTATACATATATTAATATTATCTATGAATTTATGAATTTATCATTTTATATGATAAATGAATTTTATATAACATTAATCATGGGAGGAATATATATGAAAATGGTAAATAGTTTGGGAATAATGAAGCATGTTATCCTTTAAGCAAAGGTTGGAGTTGACATATTTAGACTTTTTGTTGGTAATAAAGAGCTTTAATCATGCAAATTACTAATGAGTTGATGAAATAATTGAAGCTTACAACAATTATTAAAAAAGTAATTGAAGCATAATTGAAGCTAACTTCGATTTATTAATGTTTTTTTTTGTTTTTGTGCTTTATTTGCTCTCTTCAACGTGATACAACAATGACAACACTGTCTAAGAAAGACATATCAGTGATGAGCATGAATGGCAGGCAAAAGCAGATCAAGTAACGAACGTTGATAAGATTTATAGAAGGAATGTGACAAAACCCTAGAAGTGGCTAGCATTTAAAATTTTAATTATATATATATATATATATGGGCCATATGCATAGCCACCCCAAGGATTTGAATGAAAAGGATTGGATAAAATGACAAATCACAATGTCATAAATCTCTTCCACCGCCCAAAATGATCCATCGTATGTCATCATTCATACATCAATTATACACCCATAAACCTTCTCTTCAAGACTCCACATATTATGCATGCAACGGAGACATAATAGATAAACACCACCAAAAAAGCCAGATACCGATAGAGAATGAAAGGCAGTTGTAATTTGATATATATATATATAAAGAAAAGTCAGTATCCTAAGAGTATCTGGCTTGTGGAGTTCATGTCCAGCAGCCTGCAGAAATGGATTAGAGTCTAAATTTCTGTTTTATTTATATTATCCATTTTTTTGCATTTAAAATAGATAATTATTTGAATGGCTATTAATCATCTAATTGTTAATAATTATTTTAATAATAATTAGTACTAATAATCGATTATTTTTAGTTGAAATATAGAATAATTTAAAAATTAATAAATTTTTCATCATCTATAAATAAGATGTAATTAATATCTCTGTATATAAATTATGTTGCCAATAAATATATAGCATATTATCGAATATTAAATTTTTATCGAAAATTTAAATTCATGGAAGCTAGTATGATACTTTTGTTAATTCATTTATAAATATTTTGTTAATCATATACTTATTATGATGATCAAGAAATAATACCATGACTAATATCTTGATATCGATCTACGTTTAAAAATTAAATGGTAGCATGATAATGCAATGAAAGAAACCACATACCCCTTATCATGTACGAGTGTTCATGATCCATAATTGACTCTCATAATGATGATGATGATGATGATTGTCACATTCATTAATTTTAGCAATCCAACCACAAAATTTGAGTAATTACTATTATTTAATCGTGGAAGATAATAATTTTGTACATATCATATAATTCAATTAGAGTCAGATTATTTAACATCCATTATATGAAATTTTGTATATGCTTACTTATTTTGATCAGGAATGATATAAATGTAACATTTCATTGTTAATGGGCAAGCATTAATTAGATACATGGGAATATGAATTGGGAAATTCAACGTAACAGACCACAGATTTTACCCTATCATAGTTTTATCGTGGCCGTCAGATTACAGTCTATGAAATATCAGATATTATTGAAACTTTATAATTTAAAAATTTAAAATTGAATTTATAAAAAATAAGATAGGCTAGTTTGAAATGAATTGGAAGATATTATAATGGAAGGATGATATAATTATAAAGCACAAACAGTTGATAGTATTGAAGTTTGAGCTGACACTTGCAAGACTCTCGTGACCAGTTTGGTATTTTCTCAATTCTAATTTTCTAATTATGTTGCTTTCCTTTTTTAAAAAATAAAAATAAAAACCTTCATTTTTAAAATCAACAAATATTTTCACATTAATATATACTAAAAATATATAAAATTATTATAGGGTAGAGATGGAAATCATTTTTGCCAAGAGACACATAATAACAAGTATCATGATATGAAAATGACGTCAAGAAGTGAACGATACATATAATAAAGTTAGCCCAGTGGGCCCACCAGGAAATTTTAAAATTAAAAATAAAACAGTACTTACATATTATTATTATTATTATTATTATAAACAATAAAATAAATAGAAAGTTGACTTTTGTGTGGGAGTATTTTACCTTTTATTTTTTTAATTTCCCTTTTTGCATATTCAGATATTAAACGAATAATATTTTTTTGGTAAAAAAAAGAGGAAAAGGCTGTACACGACAAAGTATAAGAGTGTTGTGTTTTCTATATAAAGAACCATTCTCTACGTGTCTTGTCTGAGCCTTCAAAACACTGAATTTCACAGCCATAATTCATATCCAGACAAAACATAAACTCTAAGAGGAGTAGAGTTTTCTGCAACCCATTTTACCATATTTATTGTTTTTCTTTTATCGAATTTAAGAAAATGGTGGAAAAGAGTGGTTTTCTTGCTGCTGTCTTGTTTCTGCTAATCTTCTCTTTTATGGTTCCTTCTCTGGCTGTTCCTTCTACGAGTGAGTTTTCTGTTCTTACAGTTTCTTCAACGATTTTTATGTCGATCTTGGGCTGATAGATTTTAATTATTTTTTGCTTTTCAGGAAGCCTCAAGTCAATCGAAGATAACCCATCTTCATCGTCATCAGTCCGTGATTTACTGCTTCCTCAGGTTTCCTTAATCTCTCTTTCTTGCTTTCTTTCTTTCTTTCTTTCTTTTTCCGATCATTTCATTCTTATATTTGTACCCTCGCTTATGCTGTTCTGCTAATGAGCATTTATTTCTTGGTTCTAAACAAAAAACATGTATGATTAATCAATTTACAGGATGCAATGGATATAAGCACCGACGATGGGAAGCAGCTTGTTGATTTCATTAATGGAAGGATGGACTTGGAGAGCTTAGATTATCCAGGAACCGGAGCCAACAATCACCATGATCCAAGAACTCCAGGAAGAGCTTAAAACAAAATCAACAGAAAGAAGGAAAAATTCAAGATTCACCCATGTGCAGATCTTGGGTTTGGGTTGGTTTTGTGGGAGAGGCATATGTGTCGGGGTGGAATATGCCCGATTAAAGGCCCATTAATTATGTTAATGATAATTAAGAAATGGGGGGTGTGTTTAGTTATGTATGTTTTTGAGTGTATTTAAGTAGTAATCAATTAATTAATAATCTAACCTTGAGAGAGAGAGAGAGAGAGAGGGAGAGGGAGAGGGTATTGCATTGGTTTCATGCTGTGAAAAAGTATGATGTGGGTTTCAATTAATTAATTAACAATTTGTGTGCAAATTGTGATTATTAGAAGGTTAATATGATTAATAAATATGATAACATGAGTAATGATGGGTGTTTGTTATTAAAGTGGGGGAGTTTTGCCATTGGACTTCAACTCTGATTTCCTCCTAAAAGTGCTTCAGTTTTCCAATAAATAGCACATAGTAACCATCCACTATTTTATCTAATTGCTTTTATCATTCTACAAGCATATCCAGAGGCCCATTTTTAACCATACAATTGGTTTCATATTTATATATACTTTAAATCCATTATACTTATAGATTAATAATACGTATCAATCAAATTATCATTCTTACTTGAGTAGTTTTAACTTATCATTTTAAAAGAGTTATAATCTTTTAAATATAATTTCTGGTTGATCGAAGATAAATTTTAAATCCTTTTATTAATATAATCGTAGAAAGCTTATAATGTTCTAGTATTATAATTAAAATATTTAACTAATTTAATAATTTACTGCTTCATTATTATGGAACTCTTTTTTTTGTTTGTCTTAATGCTTTATTTTAGGTTATTTCAATAATTACAATTATCACAAACTCATTCATTTTCTTCAGCCCTGCATCATCCATCCATTTCCATGTCCTGTCCTTGTCCTGGTTTCCTCCATTGCAAAACAACTGAGAAAGGGTGGGTATTTTTTGAAGGAGACAACCAAAGGCCATAGTCCAGAAGTTTTAGCAACAAGGTCCAACCTGAGAGAGACCGAATGCCTTCAGCCCAAATTCCCAGCAACTTGGGCTTGATTCAAGTACATAGGGATAAGTATAAAAATGAAGGATTTTAATAATGTCCCCTAATACATTATTCATCTTACAATCTTGAATCTGAAAGCATGTTGGCATTTCTTGGAAAATTTTCTTTCATTCCTTGATGCTTGAGTAAACTTTTTTTTTTTTTCCTATTATTGAAGGTGTCTCCTTCCAATCCAACTGCTAGAAACAAAAAAAATAAATAAAAGTTATTGTTTAAGGGAATATATAGCGTATTAAATTGAACTAATTTAAATTTTAAAATTTTAAAATTGAAACTAAATCAAAAAGTAATAAAATTAAAAATGTCAGAAGACTACTTTTCCTCATTTTCAGGATCTAACTTAATATATTTAAATATCGGGGGTTGTTTTACAATATTTTAAGAGTCAATAGTATTTCTGCAAATTATGTAAAAGTCCCCTTTCTTAAGTTTTATTTACAATTAGAATTCCAACTTATATCTATATTAAGAGATGCTCCCTATTCAAGAATGGGCATTTTCATTCTGCCCACAGCTCCATTCTATGCTAGTTTATGCTTTCCATCTCCCATATATTTAAATTTTATTATATTACATTTATTTGTTATTTAATTACACAATTCAATATTTTATAAATTATTTTATTTTTTTGATAAAAATTTATAAATTTATAAAATATTTAAATTTTCTTATTTGATTTTTTGGACTTAAATGATTTTTTTATTTAATAATAAAAGGAAAATATTAAAAAAAAAAGAGGGTTTTTTTTGACAGAAATGATATATGGGTTAATTCGAAATACACAAAATGTGAATATTTTGAAGGAAAGGGAAAGGGAAATGCTTTTCCATTCCCAAACTTCGAGATGTTCTTTTATATTATATTATTTAATTTTCTCCTGTTCTTGTTTTTTCACCAAAAAGTAAGCCTCAAAAAAGGTTTGCTTTCAGTTAAAGCCTTATCTTTTAGTAAAGACTCGCTTTCAAAGCACCAATTGGATAATCATTCTTTGGTATACAAAAAATACTATCATCATTTTTATAACAATCATACATATATATATATATATATATATATATTATATTTCATTATTATGATAAAATAAACTATATAATAAAAATTTAATGACCCAGAAGTTCATTACATTATCAAAATATTAGGAGTATATCAGAAATTGAAAATGAATGTAATCAATACCCAAAAGTTGTTTTTATCCTTTTGGCGTTCCACCTTTTTCTTTTTGGTGGAATGGAAATCAAAAAGTGGAAAGTGAAGATGAGAGGTCCCTATAGAAAAATGATTCAAGCAAAGTTATATATATATATATATATATATATTTTTTTTAATAAAATAAAGTCGAAAAGTGATTATTGGAAAAAGGTGAAATGGTGGGTCCAAAGGAAAGTGTTGGTTTTTTTTGGGTGAATGGGTTAGAATTGGACATGGAAAGGTGCCCTTAAAGTTGAGGACGAGATTACTCAAACCATATCACAGGGCTTTACCCTTTTCTTTTTTATTATTATTATTTTTCTTATTTATGATCTTTTTCTTGCTTCTCCTAATCCCTCTTGTCCTAATACTTTGGTCCCACCTTTTACCCACTTGCCCGTTTTTCTTTTCCTATTTTTGTTAATTACCAATCTTACCACTTATTTAATCCTCTTATTAGTTAGGTCCACATGGAGTTTTGGGACATCTTAGTCCTTTTTGCTATGGAGATGGTTAAAATAGTTATAATGTTTATTACATTAATGTGTTACTATGTAATATAGAAATATAATATAATGATCTAACATAGAGAAAACCCACCTTGCTATTATTTTGTATTGAATTAGCTCATTGTGCTAAGTTTAGTTTATTACGATACAATAGTTATATTATTGTTAGATTAAATAGTTTTTCTTTAATTCATTTTGATGTTAATAAACTATCACTCATTTAAAATGTATGAATTTATATTATTCTAATTTATTTTCAGGTAAAATAACTCAATACAATTATATCATATATGATATTTTTTGTTCCATGTATTGTTGCTACATTTTATTTAGAACATAAAGGTGTTCATACAATCATACTAACATCCCTATACTTTGTATGATCTTTTTTATAGACATTTAAAAGTAGAGGTAGATTCAGTAATAGACTAATATATACGAAGAAAATGATTTATTTTTCATGGGGTCAAAGGATTATTGTTTGAATCTAAGATTGAAAAATCTAGGATTGTATTTTTATCGAAAGAATAATGAAAATTCAACTTATTATTTAGGTAAGTGGATATCGATAAAGAAAATTATCAAAATATTATAAATTTATATTATCTATTTTAATTATGATCATAAAAAATGTTATGATTAAAGAGTTAATATTATATCATGAATAAACTAATAAAATAAATTCATAAAATGTTAAGTATATATTTTATGGTTGTATAGATGATAACGATAAAAAATAATTATCATAAAATGAAGTATAATATAAAGAATTATTTAAATTACAAAAAATAAAGAAATTTCAAAAATAAAGTTATTGAAAGGTGATCAATATGATAAAACTTGCCAAATTTAACATAAAAGTGGAATTATCATGTTGCATGCAAAATTGATAGGGAGCTTTGTACTCATCTGGCAAAACCAAGTCATAATTGCACTCCCCATAAACAACAAACACACCCATTATTCCCACATACCTACTTGCTGTGAGCATTTTCTTCTATTAAATATATATATATATATATATATATTATATGAATGTGATAATAAATATACATTTATCTATCATATCTCATAATCTATATAAATATATATTATATAATGTATATTGATAAAAAAAATATATCACATATTTATATTTATTTAAATATATCATATAATACATACATTTATTCATTTATATTTACTATAAAAACAAACCAACAAGCCACAAAGAGTAAAATAAAAATATAAAAATTAAAAAACACAGTAAATGATGTAACAAGAAAAAAAAAATTTACTGAAACATTGAAAAAATCAAATCAAAATATATTATGATACTTATGATCAAAATATATAGCAAGGGAAGTCGTTGTAAACCTAGATTATGATCCTTAATTAAAAACTAAAGAACCATTTTTTTTAACACCAGCATGTAGAATAAACAGTTAATTAATGGAGATGGAATAATATAAAATGGATTATGATATTCTCATATATTTATTAAAATGGTTGGACGTTTTTTAATTTAATAAATATTTGATTTGTAATAAAAAATAATTGCAATTCTTAAAACTTTTTGTGATAATTTATTTGGAATTGACAATGATTAATAAAATAATTAGAAAATAAATTTTTAAAATTTAATTATATGAATGAAATTAACATTCTCAAATATCGTTATTAACAATATTTATTTCAAAGATTTAAATACGAAAAAAACGAGAAAAGAGGTTCAACATGGATCATCCAGTACAACACGTTCGTTGATCAATTTGAAATCAAAAATGCATGCATGCTCTGCTGCATCTTTGATTTAAATATTATCAGGCCTAATCAAATATTAAATGTGATATATCACATGTGGACGATGAGTGAATATGGTGCCCATCTTTGATTTAAATAAATCTATGTTTTATTTTTGGTTTAAATTGATATATTATTAATTTGATTTGATTTTCTTTAAATTAAATTAAATTAAATTAATACTCATCATAATTAAGAGGGTGGTGATAATGAATTAAAGGAAGAAATTGTGATATGAAAATAGATGGATGATAAATAAAGAAAACGGTCAACATCAGGATGGCTCATGAAACTCGGAGGGCGATGGCAAAATTCATACGAGTGCTTTTAGACGGAAGGACAACTTGCAAACACAAACAATCCCACTCGGGACCTGGTCAAACCCAACAACTCGTCCATCCCATCAACTCAACTCATCAATTCCATCTTTCTTAATTAAGTTATTTCATTTTGCATACTTCAGAAATATTTTTAAAAATATTTATCAGCAAAAATAATATTAAAATGGAAAAGATAATAAAAAATAATAATAAAGAAATTAAAAGGGAGGGAGGGAAGGAGTGGTAATAGCAAGGAAAAAGGGGAGGCGGAAGACAGGAAGAAAGAGGAAGCAAAAACTGGCAATGACATTGAAGGCGGCGTGAAAAGCGAGTCCTTTTTTATTTTTATATTATTTTTGTGCGGGATAGGGTTCACCATGTACACGTTAGCTCTCTTTCGCTTTTATTTTTTATTATTATTATTATTTCTTTTTTTGTTTTCACTTTTGCTTTTTTTTTTGTCTTTCTTACGTCAGCTCCATCCTTAGCCACTATTAAATCTCTTGGTCACTCATTTATGCAACCTTTTGCTTACTTGGCCGCCAGCTGTCATCGTCTCTCTCTCTCTCCCCCCTTTTGCCTTTCCTCTTTCTTAACTTACACTAATTATTATTATTATATTTTTTTCAATTTTTTCTTTGATTATTTCTTACTTATATATATATATATATATAATTTAAAATTTAACTCGTTATTCGGCAAGATATAATTTAGATCGATGTAATTTTTAAATTATACTATAATATTTATTATTGAATTATTTTAAAAAAACTACATGATATAGAAAAAAGAAGAACTTATGGATTCATTCCTTCTAACCCTTTTGAAAGAAAGAGAGAGAAGATGGAGATGTTAAAAATTGGAGAGCAAAACAGCAAATATCTAAAGGACACAACACAAGTTGCATTAGTTTAGGATTGTTGGTAATAATAAAAGGGAAAAAAGGTCCATAGCCCCATAATATTATACTAATAAAAAAAGCAACTATAACTTTAAGAAACATTTAATATCTTTAAACCAAAAGATTAAGAGATGTTATTATTATTATTATTATTATAAAAAAAAAAGGGAAATCGAAAAGACAAAAGAGAGTCTGATCCCCTTCACGTTCTTTTTCATATGGGACTTCCTTTCTTCTCTTTCGGAGACTTTTATCTGTTTTCTTTAGCCTGAAAGAGGGTGTTTTATGGGTTTTTATTCACAATGCACCTCACTAAGAGAGATAAAGCCTTTTGCTTTTTTTCTTTTTGAAAAAAAAATACAGAAAAAGTTTCCTTTTTTTTTTTGACTTCTTCCTAATGAAATTTTGAATTGAATAATAATGAAATTAATTTGTGATTATATATAAATATTAATTTATGAATTAAAAAATTAAAAAAACTCACATGCATGTTTTCATTTTTCTAAAAAGGTTATTTTAAAGAGACTTTATCCCTTATTTCTATATGGGGTATTTCAATGACTCCTCCTCTAACTTAGCGGCAATTATTTTGATAACACAAAATGAACAACACTACTGTTAATTATAATAATAATAACAAGATCATGTCTCAGTCTAAAGATCCAGCTTTTAAGCTCTTTGGAAGAAAGATTCCGGTGCCTGATACTCAGATTCCGGCCAAACCGCCATCCAAGGTATACTTATTTATGTGTTTTTCGTGTTCTTGTGTTTAAATGGTTGATTGTAATTTTGTTTACATACGCCACTGTTTTTTTGAAAGTGGGATTTTTTTTTTCAAGTGTTTGTTTCTTTGTGGGTTGTTAAAATTTGAGTCCTTTCTTATAGATGGCGATCAAAGATTGAGGCTTTAGAACTTTTTCTTTCGAGTTGAGTTGAATCTTTCAAGATTGATACTGGAAATTTCTGGGTTTTTGGTTTTGTGAGATGGGTGATTTTTTGTTAAGAATACAATTAATCTCTTCTTCTTTTCGAGCTTTAACTGAATCTTGAAGCTAATGTAATGAGAACATGTTCCTTCTCTTCTTTTTTCGCTTTTCCTTTTAACTTTCTTAAGTTTGCCGTTACCTATACTCACCTGAAAACTTGAAAAATATTGTCGTCTATGAATTTTCTTGTCATGTGTAATTGATCCTGCTTGCGATGAACAGAAACCTATCAGCTTTATTTTGGTAGGAACAGGAAGAACTTGATTTTTCTCTTTGTATCTGTTTCTCTTCTGTGTTTACTGTTATGTTTACTGTTTGTTGTTGAACGAGGTTAATTTCTCAGAACAATGGTGGTAACTTTAATGGATGATCTTTCTTGTTCAGTACAGTTTCTGCAGTATTATCAGCTATTCAGTGACCATGTGAAATTTCTGGTTTTTTAGAAAGATGAACGTACTATTCTCTGAGAAATTCTTTTCTATTTTCCTCTGTGGCTTTTCTTTTTTCCAAGAAAAAGCTGCAAAAAAATTTTTCATGGTAAAGAATTCAGAAATGATTTCAGCTTTTCTCATTGGCAAATTGAGAACCGAAATGAAGGCCATAGTATAGATGATCATGTAGTTTTAGCATTCCATTGGCCAACAAGCAGCAAAGGTGGCCGTTTTACTTAAGTTTCAGGTTATTCATCATTTTATGCTTGCCTGAGCTGAATTACTTCTTGGTATGGTCTTCTGTTATCTAACATTTGAACATTGATTGTTCTTCTTCTTCACCCTTGTTATGGTTGATGAGAATACAATGAAGGAGAAATTTACTGAAACTTTCTACCATTTCAGCTTTTCTTGTTGTCAATTTAAATTTCTGATAATTAATGGTGTTTAACTGGCTTCGTTTAAGTTCCAGAGTATCTGCAATGGTAACATAAAAGGGGAAACCAAAAGTTGCCATGAAGATAACTCAGGAGAGCCATGCAAGTCATCTGTTGTAGAACAAATAAAGGAAGAAAGCCAGAACAGTGTGCAAGTGAATGAAGAGGCGCAGACAACTTCTGGGCGGAAAGATGACCAAGCAGAGACTAATAATAGCTCGGACCAAGAGAAAGTTTTCAAGAAGCCAGATAAGATCATACCATGTCCACGATGTAACAGTTTAGACACGAAATTCTGTTACTTCAATAACTACAATGTCAACCAACCAAGACATTTCTGTAAAAATTGCCAGAGATATTGGACAGCTGGTGGAACGATGAGAAATGTTCCTATTGGTGCTGGGCGGCGGAAAAATAAGCAATTAGCATCTCAGTACCGCCAGATGTTGGTATCCTCTGATGGAGTTCCAGTTACCAGAGTGGAGAATTCAGACTCTGCAAATCACCAACTTATATCGTCTATCGAATCTCAAAACAGTTTGAGATCTTCCACAACTGGAAATGGTGTGGTTCTGAAATTTGGTCCTGAAGCACCACTTTGTGAATCCATGGAGACTGTACTAAATCTTGGAGACCCAAAGAGGTATGCTAAGATGAGTTCAGCCAGTTGCCAGGATAACACAGAGGAGCCATCTTCATGTAAATCCTCGATGACATCATCCAGTTGTCAAGGAAATGAATTACCTGAAGCTGTCATGCAAAAGGAGCCAGTGCGCTTGCCAGCATCTACTAATGAGCTTAGCGTGCGACATCCTCTACAGTGTTACCCTGTTCCTTCATGGGTTTTCCCCTGGAATGCTAATTGGAGCAATGGAACCTCCAACACCCAAGCTCAGCAGTCCACTATGCAGCCTTGCATGCCAGATAGCAGTAATACCGATCAAGTTCAGTGGTGCCCAGCACCAATATTGGCTGTTCCAAGCTTTTGTCCGCCTAGCATTCCTTTACAACTTGTACCTGCTTCATATTTCGGTTGCATGCCTGTGTGGGCTGCCGGAGCAGGAAATATGTCGGTAAATGGATCTAATGGATGCTCTTCTCCATCATCCTCAACTAGCACGGGTTGCTGCTCTGGGAATGGATCACCAAAGCTAGGGAAGCACTGTAGAGATTCAAATTTCTCAGAGGAAGAGCAAGCACAGAAGTGTGTACTGGTTCCAAAGACATTAAGGATTGATGACCCTGATGAGGCTTCAAAGAGTCCGTTATGGGCCACATTAGGCGTTAAAATTGACCAGAAGAATCCTGTATCGAAAGGCACAATGTTCAAACCTTTTGAATCCAAAGCAGCGGGGAAGGATCATTTACCAGAATCGGCTCATATACTGGAAGCAAACCCAGCAGCTCTTTCTCGCTCTACCACATTCCAGGAGAGCAGTTAAAGTGCCTTTGGGTGAACCCGTTGATGAACTTATGCCATGCAATCTTTTCGCATGGCATTTAGGGGAGAATTATTATTCGAAGGAGAGTATGTGGCAACATCAACATTTTCAATAGCATGGATTTATTTTCTGATTCACTGAAGTCGAAGAAACAAACTCTAGGGGAAACAACTGGCCAAATCAGAATTAACAGTGTTGGCGACGTATCTCTTCAAGTGAGCTCAGAATGTAAATATTTGAGATTTTAAGCGAGTATTTATGTTGTCTTGTAGACTTGTAGGAGGTTTCGGCTCATTCTCATGCAATTTCTGCTTTGAGTTACAGAAAACTACCAAGTCCAGCTCAATGTTGTATGTATTATTCAAACCTTGTTTAGTTACAATGCTAACCCCAGGTTTTGCCAAACTCTTAAAATTTTATATACTTGAAACAGGAAATTGAAAGGTATTCTTTTCAGATCTTGTTTTGCATGCATGTTTCTTGAATTCACTGTCTTCCTGGGGGCTCTTCGGACCACGGTTGTGGGTTTCTTATGGTCAAGTGTTTTGCTTTCATACATGAACGCTTATTTACAGGAAGAAACTGAGACCGTATGTGCATCAAATCTTGGCGTTTAAGATTGCTGTTCTGATAAGAACAATTTCTTGCCATATTGATCCCACCTGCCAATATCTAGCATCGGATCTTTAATCCAAGTCGGTGTGCATTTGGTCTCCTAAAAGTTTCAGGTTCCTTCCAAAGTTCAAAAATTTCCAAAAGAGAAATTTTTAAGAGTCGAGTTCTTTTAAATTTCTCTTCTTAAAGCTAGTCAAAAGTGCCAAATAGAAGCTTTATCTTACAGAAAATAAAAAAACTGTATCTTTAGACCTTGCTTCCTGACCTTCTCTTTCACACTTTTCCAGGAAAAAGGTTTTCTTTTTCCACTGTTAATGAAAGACTATGTCTCTTTTGGTATATCTTCCTTTGGAAAAGAGGCTTTTAAGGGTTTCCATGATAAAGCTGTAAAGCCATTCTTATTATCATTAAAGAAATACTCAATTTCCTGCTTTAATTAAGCCTTCAAAAATTGTTGTTAGGGGCTCGTTCTTTCCATCTTCATGATTCCTTTTCTTCAGGAATATCTTTATTACTGTACGAACGTCTATGGAGAATCGTGCTTTATGCAAATGAGATTGGTAGATGGTTTCTCTTGCAATAGAAACTGTGGAGATCACAACCTGAAGCTCCCTGATAGGAACAGGAGAGAAAACTGAGATGTAGCTTTGTTCTTTCTTTCTAAATGCAGCTCGGGTTTTGCTTTGCTGCAACTTCCAGAGGGTTTTGCTTAAAATAGCTGAGGTAGTTTTAATGAATTTTTTTCAGAAATGCACCATAAAAACCAACTGATATCGATGATTTCGCCATAAAAAGTAAATCCATGTTCTTGATTCTGTTACTTTCGCAAATTGCCATCGACCTATAGTTTAAGAAACTAAATACTGTTTTCAAGAAGACAACCAACCGAAGAAGTAATATCAAGGAAAAAGAAGGCAGTGACTTGTGATTAACGTGAGAAGTAACTGAAACTTGAAAATTGAAAACGGGTATAAGCAATTCTAACCGCAAATCGCATTGTAATAGGAACTATTAACTAATCTTAGGAACATCAAGTTCTTTGTTTCAGACCCCATAAAGACGACAGAGATTGAATTAGGAAAAACAAGGGGAGGGAAAAGTGTTATTCAGGAAAAAAAGTCGAGCGAATCGGGTAACTAAAAGATATGGATTTTGAAGAAGGAAGTGGAAGAGTTAGTAACGTAATTGTTCTGGCACTATCCTTCACTGCGATTGTCGGTGTTATTCTTGGCTTTACTGCTAATTGCAGATCCTATCAGCAAGATCCCGGATCATTTAATGCGGGTCTATTGCTAAGTTCACCATCAAATTCGTCAAGATCATCACATAAATCATCAGTTTCAAACTCGTCTGCCCTCGACTTCATTTGTTTGCTCACAGATTATGTCCCCACTTGCAGAAATTCTCTTGCTCTTGTTTCTAATGATAAAAATGCCACTTATGATGAATGCGTTAATGCTGCCATCAATGAAGCAACTAAAGATGCCAACGTTGTAAAGGAATTATCGAAACAACTTGCAACTAATTCCACCTTCAGAACCGATCAGCAGGCTCTTTACGACTGCATTGAATTGTTATCTTTAGGATTATTTGATCTGAAGGCTGCTCTACGTGTAGCGTCGAATAGCTCAGAGTGGTTGAATAAACAATCTGCTGATGTCAAGAACTGGTTGAGCGCTGTTCTTGCGTTTAAAGAAGCTTGCCGGGATGGACTTAAGCACAAGAAAACCAAATTGATAATGAACAATGGCTTTAAGAATTTTACAGAAAAGACGAGCAATGCTTTGGCCATTTTTGATTCGAGGGAGAATACGAAAAATTCGTCAGACATCGTTACATCTCGAAGGCCGATTAGCAATACCTTGCAGCCTGATGCAATAGTGGCGGCTGATGGATCAGGGCAATTCAGAACCATTGGTGAAGCTGTCAAGTCGTATCGGTTGAATAACAATGGATGGTACGTTATCTATGTCAAGGCAGGAGTCTACAATGAGCATGTTTTCATTTCCAGGAATCAAACCAATGTATATATGTATGGTGATGGAATTGATAAAACGATAGTTTACGATACGAAACATGCAGCCGATGGATTCTCAGCCTATCGGACGGCTACTATTGGTAAGTTCAATAAGCTAATCTGTTGTTCATTAAGGATTATTTTCAATCTCGCCATTAATAAGATGTAACTTTCTGATACAATTACAGCTGTGCTTGGAGACGGATTTGTATGCAAGTTAATGACGATACAAAACAGGGAAACATCCAGTAAAGAAACAGTAGCTCTCAGGGTACAAGCCGATAAAGCAGCAATCTTTCAGTGCAAAATAGAAGGATCTCAACGCTCACTATATGCATTAGCTAACAGGCAATTCTATCGCGAATGCATTATTACCGGATCAGATGACATCATTTTCGGAGATTCTGCAACAATAATCCAAAAGTCTCGAATTATTGTCCGGAAATCACACATACCTGGAAAATTTAACACGGTAACTGCTCAAGGACGGACGGAAAGAACAGAAACAACAGGATTTGTCTTGCATGACTGCGTTATAATTCGAGAAAAAGAAACTGACAAAACTCCGATTTATTTAGGCAGGCCTGGCGGAAGATATTCACAAACTGTAGTTCTACAATCTTATATAGGAAATGTGATTGATCCTAAAGGATGGAGGGTGAGTAGGAATCAGGAAGGCGGAAGAATATTTTTTGCCGAGTTTGAAAATAATGGGCCTGGAGCGGAAACTGGAAAAAGGTTAAAGATGGAAGGATTCCAGGTAATTAAAAGTAGATCAGAGGCAGAAAAGTTCACTCCAAGCAATTTCATTCAAGGGAACTTGTGGTTGGCTAAAACAGGAGTGCCTTTTCTGGAAAATTTGTTGTAATAATGCCAACTCGTGTTCTCTTTTTCTTCTCCTTTTCCTTGTGGTATTGGGTGTACCTGAATTCCTCCTGAAAGAGATTTTACCCAAAATCCCTGATATCTTATTACAAGACAGAATCAGATGTCGGATTCTGTGTCGAATCATTAATCTCATGCGAACAGGCAGAGATAAAAGCGTGGAATTTAGTATGTACATTATCTTATAATCCATTCAAAGCTTCGGCAGCCTTCTTCTTTTCCTGGTGAAATCTTCATATCTATTAATCCCTTAGCAAATCTCTGACTAAGTTTGTGACAAATATTCAAGTCATATATATATTCCAACTGATTTTTTAATTATAAAATAACATGATAAATATTTTTTTAAGAGAAAAATAATTAAGATGAATCAAATCTGAAATTTAGAAATATCCTAAATTGAAATAAAGAAATAAAATAATAATAGTTATAATATAAAGTATGCGACGTGCAAGCATGTTTATATTCAAGTCTAATATATTAAAATGGATCTAATAGCACCAATGCAAAGGATATGGATGGTGCCCATATGCAACCCTATTATTATTATTATTAAGGATGTGAAATTAATGCAGGGTGGTAACAGAACAAGAAACTAACATCCAAACATGACAAAAGCAAGTTGGGTGGCGTTGAGTTTTATTGTCTTGTATCATTTAACTCTCTTTTTTTTTTTTTTTGGATAGAAATGATTAAACGGGTCATATATACCCGAATCCATGGACCGTTTAATGTAGTTAACATACCATCACAAGAATAAAAAAAGACATGAATATGAATCGGTATGAATAAATATATTTATATATATATATATATATTAGTTTATTCTCCATAATTATTTTTAATGATAATATTTATATAATTTTTAAGTTTTTGTAAAAATAATTATTTTTGAAAGCTATATAGAATTTATTAATTAGAATTCAAAATTTGTAAAAAAGTTTGATTTTTTTTTTAATTGGAGGTTAAATCGAATCAATAGGGTGGAGCTTATCCTTTTATGCATATATTATATTATACACAAACACGTAAGAAGATGATGGGATCGTTTTTTGGCTAAATATAAGACTTTCCAGGCCTTTATTTACTTCAACCAAATAATACTCGTTTTTATTGGAACACCATTTAATTCTTGCATTTGCATAATTAAATTAGATGAATTAATTTATAATAGAATATTATAAATATTTATATCGATATCCTGAGAGACAATCCTTTTCCTGTTTCAATAAGCAAAAAATCTAGTTGAATTGATCCGTCAACGTTAAAACAATCCAACAACTCAATAATGCGACTGGGTTCAGTTTTGTTGAATGCACGTACGTATATTCCTCCATGAACCATATCTTCACATGGAATTAATCATTATGCAAATTGGTGATTTACCTGCACGTCATGCCCACTATGTTACAATATCTTATACTGTATATATATGTTCCATATTCAAGATTTCTTTCCATGTCTCAAACTTGCAAACATGAAATTGATGGGTATCTTGTTCCTGTTGTTTCCTTTTGTTCTTCCCCTTGTATTGGCTGACCTAAGAGTTGGTTTTTACCAACAAACTTGTCCTCAAGCAGAATCCATTGTCCTTCAACTGGTGCAAAATCGTTTCAGAACTGATCCATCCATAACTGCGGCCTTACTGCGCATGCACTTCCATGATTGCTTTGTTCATGTAAGATTTACATAATCCAAACTCTACCCTAAGACTATTATATAACTTAGAGAACATTGATCACTAGTAATTCTTACTCTATCGTATAGAATTCTACGTATTTCTATAATATGCATGGAGCGCTTGTGTACATTTGGGTACATATATGACTAATTTGTGTACATTGGTTTCGACAGGGTTGTGATGCGTCAATTCTGATAGACCCAACAAGCCAGAAATCATCTGAAAAACAAGCAGGACCGAACCAGACGGTTCGAGGGTTTGAATTAATCGATGAAATAAAAAAAGCACTTGAGGCAGCCTGCCCATCAAGAGTTTCCTGTGCAGACATCATAACACTTGCAACTAGAGATTCTGTCGTTCTAGCAGGCGGACCAAACTATCCAGTTCCGACAGGAAGACGAGACGGCCTAGTTTCTAACATGGAAGATGTCAACTTGCCTGGACCCCAGTCCACAGTTCCTCAAGCCTTCGAGATTTTTAGGACCAAAGGATTTACACTTGGTGAAATGGTAGCCCTTTTAGGTGCACATACAGTTGGTGTTGCTCATTGTAGTTTCTTCCAGGAACGTGTAACGAGTGGGGCTTTTGATCCTTCCATGGATCCTAATTTGGCTGCTAATCTCAGCAGGGTTTGTTCTTCCAATTCGAACTCTGACCCGTCAGTGTTTTTGGATCAAGGCACAGGTTTTACATTTGACAATGAGTATTACAAGCAACTCTTGATGAAAAAAGGAATAATGGAGATTGATCAACAACTAGCTGTAGATGGATCCACTTCAGGATTCGTTTCAGGTTTTGCAAGAAACAGTATCGGATTCAGTCAGAGCTTTGCCAATGCAATGGTGAAGTTGGGAAGTTTCGATGTTCTTGTTGATAACGCCGGAGAAGTTAGGACGAATTGTGGAGCTTTCAATCAGAAAAACAAACCAACGAACCCACCATTCAATCCACCAACTAACCCACCATTCAATCCACGACCAAACAAACCAAGCAGACCAGGCAGACCAAGCAAACCCAGCAAGAGAAGACCTATCCAGAAGAAACCAAGGCCACCCCAGAGAAAGAGACCAGGCTTGACTATTATATTCTAACAGATTGATTAATCTTCGACATATGCATCCGCCGCTGTTTTTCTCATTTTTGCCGCAGATTTCATTAGTTTTTCCTTCCCAAAAGTACATTTTGGGGGTGGAAGTTGTTGTTAATCTTTCTGTACCTTTTTCACCTTTTCACTTCAGAAGATTGTGATTTATGCATTTTCGATTATCATATCTCCAAATGTAACAGACGGATTTTACTATATGTTGTGCTTGTTATCTTCGTAAATTTATTAAATAATTATTAATAAAATTGTTCTATTCGCCGCCTTCATGATCTTCCCATCTTAAATTTCTTACCTCATATCACCCTAAAAACGCACCATTTTCTCTTCCTTCTGGTTCAATTCATGATAAGGCGATTTCATCTATATCATGTTTGTTCACATATTGACATGACTGTTTTACAGGAAGAATCCTGCTCCATTTCCAGTTTCAAAAATTCAGTATCCGAATGTACTAACAAAAAAGACGCATAATTCCAAATTTGTCATCATGGGGCTTCTCGTTCTACAAAACCAGGAGAAGAACATTATTAATTCTTGACTTTCCTTGTACATGTAGGATCCACTGCGATTAAATTATTTGCAGAATAAGAAGTAGCCAAAAAAAAAGTGTGCAGGTTGAAGTTAAGAGTTCCAAGATTAACAGACTTAAAAAAAAAATTGAAAAACTGATGGGATCGAGAGGTGGATCTTGGACGAAATATGCCTGAAAAATGAGGGACTACGTATGTATATGTTTATATATCAGAAAGATTCCAGTTGCTGTAATAATAGTATTTATATTAAAAATCCAGCAAGTTCTCTGCTTGTTTTTCTCTCTGGATGAGTGCCTGCCTCTCCTGTGCAACTTGTTGAATTTGTGCGCTGCGCTGCGTATTACCCTTTTGGCCCTTTCTGATATCCGAATTCATCGTTAATCCAATTATTTAATGGAATGATTGATCAGAGGTCCAATCACAGTACAGTAGTTCATGTTATCTTTCTGTTTCCTTCTTTTTACGATTGGTTTTGATTATGAATATTGTTCCAACAATTAATGCATGCCAAACTTACATGAATTTGGTTCCATCAATACACTGAATTATGCTCTTGTTTGTAAAAGTCCTACAATTCGCATCTCTTCCACATCTATGAAAACATCCGAATTTAGAATAATTAATTATTTTTATAAAATTATTATTTATTATAAGGTAATTCTTAAAGCATAGAATAACGTTTTTTTAATGATATTATTATTGATCCATTCCTCCTATTCATTGTAGGTTGGTTATATTTATCATTATGAATTTAGTTTATGATGTATTTAGAAGTCTTCGATTAAATGAATATTTTAAAGAGTATCCATAAAAAATTCCACCCATAATTTTGATCATTTATAATAAGTCTACGAATTTAATAAATATTTTTAAAAAATCCAATAAATTTATCTAAATTTTACTGTAAAATAAGTAACTATCCACAGAAATTTGGAATCAGTGTTAACAATACAGTGCATCCAATGATTGTTATGGACATGTTAATGATAGATGGACTAAGATTCCAAATACATGAGTAAAGATAATAGAGGGAGAATGGTGTTTTCTCAGGCAAATAATAAAGTATTGGATGCTTATCCAAAAAATTTACAGATCATCGGTTAAGGCTGTTTGTTTCTAAAATATGAATTAAAAAAAGAAAAACATCTCCTTATTTTAGGGGAAAACCCTACCGAATTGATGTTTCCAACGAAAAAAGAAAACCAAAGGAAGAAACCATATTGACTCGAGCAGCATTGGCTACACGCTTATCTTCTTCATATCTCTCTTACAAACCAAATCACACAGCAATTGCGAGCTCCACTCGACGACAATTCACCACCATAATCATGCACACCCCCTCTACATCAACTTATTAACACAATCATTCCAGGGGTTGGCTTGTAAATTAATCGACAGATCATTGTCGTAATCGTCAGTGATTGTTGATGGACTTGAAGCAACGATCAAGCTGAAGCCAACCACGGCTGATTCTTACTTTATTTCGAAATTTAAATATTTTATATGATTATATTTTGTATAACATATAGTTTATGAGCTCTTAAAAATCCTCTCTTTTTTTTCATTTTTAATATAATATATTAAAAAATAAAATTTATATTGATATCTTAAAATAGTCTTCCAATCTCTATTCTCTTAGTTCTTATGTAAACAATAAATAAATTTACATAAAAAATAAAATTTTCCATATAAATTACTTTAATTTTATAATTTTAAATTAGAATTTTTGATTTTTTATCTATTAAAAAGTTAATTTATTTGGATTAAGAGTTTATAGAGATAAAAATTAATAGGAGTTTTATATTGTTCAAGCTCAACTCATTTATAATTGAACGAATTTGAGTCAAGTTTTTTTAAATTCTTTTGATATATTGTGAGCTTAAATGAACTTAATTCAACCTTAAATGAGCCTAATAAATATAAATTATTTATTTTTTACTTAAAAATAAAAATTATTAATAAAAGTATTATATTTTATGAATATTTATAATTTTATATTAATAATTAAATTAAAGAATAGTTTTATACATTTATATAATTATAAATTTATATATTATATATCTAAAATTAAATTTTTTACGTAAATTAACAAGTCAACTCATGAACTTCTTGTCAAATGAGCTCATGAGCTTTTAATTTGAGCTCAAATATTATATAATTTGAGCTCATTTGTTAAAAGAGTTTAAATAATTTATTTTCAAATCAAGTTTCGAGTAGCTCACAAGTAACTAAACCTATTTCCATTACGGATCAATAATCTTTATTTATTTAATTTTTTTTTCAAATAAATTAATATTATATATTATTTTGCTTTGTATTTTTTAAAATTGTTTTTATTTGGAATAGATGAAAGAAATGATATAATGTAGATTGATGAATAAGATTTCTTTCTGAATTAAAAATAAAAATCTCATAGGCGCACACTAATGTACAGAACCAAGATATATCTAACAAATAATGTACAGAAGAAGTTCATCGTAGAAGCACACCAGGTATAGAGCTTAAGAAGAAAGGTTAATGATCCGAAGAGCCATACACATGATCCCTATGGATGCCTGAAAACAGTAGAAGATAAGAGGATGATTGGCAAAAGTTTGTTGGCAAAGAGCACCAAATCGGACGGAAGTAGCTGCAGGCAGGCAGGCGGGGCGCAGAGACTTGATGAATTCCAATAACCTTAATCACGACAAAATCTGCTAAAGGCTTTGCTAAAGTCATAGCCACATATCAAATCAATCAAAATCAATTTACAAAGCAAAAACAATTCTAAGTGGCAAGCTGACTGTAACACTTGTACTCGTACTAGTATTATAGTACCTAAACATTACAGTAAGCGTATTAAAATATCCTATAAAAAAACATTATATTAAAAAATAAAAGGAAAAGCTGTCACTTACTAGCACTAGTACTGCTACTACATTACAACTATCGGCCATGTAACACAGTAGAGATTCCTTTCACTGTAATAAAAATATATAAATGAAACCCTAAAGTAGTATAGTAGGCAGTTTTCCATTTGTGGCTACAGTCCAATGGCTTTGAGAACCTTGTAAAGTTGACAGAAGTGGTAACCTACCAACCTCACATATACATGCATCCCATGTTCATTTTACATTTTTATTATTATTCTATATATATGTGTAGATAACCCTTTTGTTAATTTTCATTATATTTGTTTTCTCGGGGAAAATTTTATAGGACATGTCTTTAAGGGACACCGACCAACATCAGGTTCTGCTTTTAGGGCACATGCACAAGCAATTTCGGTTCTAGTTTTGCTCATCTGTAACAAAGCTTGTGTTTTTCACCAATATATATAAATATATATGTATAGATTCTTGCATGCTTTCTTCCTCCTTTTTCTGATGATAATTTGATGGCAGTACACATAGCAGACAGGATATGTGTTGTTGCAGTGTAGACAGAATATATGCGTGCAACTTTGACTTAAAAAGCCATAGCAAGCACTGCTCGCCTCCCACAAGGCTGAATTAGGAGGAAAAATGCGAGGAAAAAAGGGAATTTTTGAGACAAAGATGAAAAAGATTTAATGTAAATTAATTAAGAAACCATTTTATGATTTCTTTTTTGTTAATTAACCAACATCAACCATGGTTTTGGGGTTTTGCTATAATTGTTGTACGTTTTGCCCTTCGTCGTTTCAAGGGTAATAGTATTAGTGGATAACAAGTTGGTATGTTGGTTAAAGTTATATCATATCAAATTATTATAATTACGATATTATGTCTCTTATTCGATTATCAATCATTTATTTCATGCTCTTCCATCTCGCTTACACTATTAATTTTATCAAAATATACCATTTATCATTATTTTATTTCAATAGTTATGATCAAAAATTAAAAATTTTATTTTTTTATATTTGAACAGTAAAAGTAAATCTAAATATTTTATGTTCTAAATCAATGAATATTCATATATAAAAGGCATCAAAAATATTTAATTATAGTTATCCAATTTTATCTAGTTATTTAAATTTTTAAATGGAATGATTTTTTAATCCATATTAATATAATGAGTTCCAAGAAAAAAGATAAATAAATTTAAAATTGATAAGAGTACTCTCCTTCGTAACGTTATTGGTCAAAACAAATGAACAGTTGTGAAAAGAGAAGGATTCATAATTTGAACTTTTTGACTATGTAAATGAACAAAACGTTTGGACCCTTTACATAATTCTCCATCAACTATACAATTAAGAAACACACATGGATTGTATTTAATATTTTATATAATTTTATAAAAACAATGGTTTTTTTAATAAAAAAGATGGTTTTCCAATATATTTGAAAAGATCAAGAAGAGGAATAAGTAGAAACAAAATGAAATGTTGAAGAGGGAATGGACAAGGGAAAGAAAAGGAAAAAGCTAAGCAACAAGGGTGTATGTTGGAATAAGTGAGTTACAAAGTGATTTCTCTTTTATTATTATTTTCTAATTTTTCTCACATGTATTTCACAGGGATCACTTCTCTGAGTTTTATTGGTTCCTTTCCAATTACCTTTTAAAGGGGAGTATTTATGGGTTTTTTTTTTTTGCTTTTTTTAAAAAATTCTTTAACTCAGAAATTTTATTTCAAAATATTTTTTAAATTAATTGATTAATTAAAATGAGAGCTTAAATTAAAGAAAATATAGATATTTTTTCTAAAAAAATTATGATTTAGTATATTATTCATCAAATATATGTATATTTTTAATCATTTTATTCATGAAAAATTGAATGAGAAGAAATTCTTATATCCTCCGGTTTTGCGGTAAAGATGAAATTGAAAAATAATCATCAACTATAATCCCAAAAGAATTTGATTCCGTAAACAACATGAAGAAAAAATGAAAGAAATAATTTTTTGAGATAATCATATTTGTTTAGATATGCTAATGCAATAAATTAAAAAAATTATTTTTATTTTATATTTTAAATAAATTTTTTATTTTTAAAATAAAATCTAATTTAAGATTTAAATAATGTAGTTATATTGATTTGATTAGCAAACTCCTTTTCGTTTCTTGTCTTTCATGATAGCATGATATGTGTTTTTCTTTATATTCCTCTTTGGAAAAGCATGTGTTACGATAATTTAATATTAATTGGAAATCTTTACATGCAAATTATTAGGGTTAACTAACCAATTATGATTATATAAGATTATAATTTGATTAATAATATTATGATGTATATTAATTTTTAAAAAATATTATAATCATATTAATATATTATTAATGATAATTATATATTAATTAATTTAAATATTTAATAAAAATAAATATATATATGATGATATTATTAATTAATTCATAATTTTATATATGTATTATTATCATGGTAACATAAAATAAAATGTTAGGCAATGTTTGAGGGATGGATCACATGTTAGACGGGATGTTAATGTCATACTCATGAAAGATCCTTGAGCTATATGCTCGGTCGATCGAGCTTGTCTGACGCTTGGGAGGATATGGGTTTCTTCTCTCATAATTAAAATCAATAATTACTGAATTAATGTTATCATATATATATATATATATATATATATATAACCCAGAATTCTTATAAACGAAGGCAAAAGCAACAAACAGAGGGTGAAAACCGCGTCTGAAACGTGCAGAGGGTCGGTTTCAGTTTCGTACATAAATAATAATAAACAATAAAACCAATAATATAAAATATACAATAAATGAGAAAGACCATATTATATCAACAAAAAAAGAAAATTCTTGATAATTAATAAACAGGTTACAGGGAAAAAAATTAACACGTTTGTTCTTGATTTAGTGTAAACATATAAAATTTATGCAATCTTTGTATAAATTAAATTGAATAGCTTATATCATAGTAAAAATTAAAATTAAAATTAAAATTATAAAATAATAATATATAGTTTTCTGATCTAAATTTTATATCATGATTTCTTTATACGTCATTTTTAATAAATAATTGCACGGTTTCTTGACCGTCTATTTGGATTGTTTCTCTCTCTTTTTTTATTTTATTTTATTTTTTTTGCTTTTTGTTATATAATAAAACTTTATTGACTCTACTTTCCATGCATTGCTTCACATGCACTACCCTCAAGCCGAAACCCTAGCCAAATTTGCTTCTTTACCATTCCCATTTTCCATTTTTGACCATTCCTTTTCAAGTTTTTCCCATGCAACCTTCTTTAATCCTGCATTGGTTTGCTACTTGTTATTTTAGTTGGAAATTCCAAACCCATTTCTTTATTTGTGCTGTTTTCAAAACCCATTTTCATACCCTTCATTACTTCCATGTAAATGTAATACTTGTCATTAGGTTTAAATTGTTATTTGCATTCTCAGGTTCATCTTCTTTGTTTGGAATGAAAGGGTATTCAAATGGGCTCATAGATTAAAATACAAAACATGAATCTTTACATCAACCATTTGAATGCATAATAAAGTATATGTATATGTATAGGTATATATATATATATATATACCTTCATGCAGATTCATTTAAAACCTATGATGAGACGAGCTAGTTACATTATTTAATGGGTTGGCTAAATACAGCATTATTTATATAGTATTTGAGAGTATAATATACACACAAATCCAAGCTGAAACGAGTTCATTATAAGCTTTTTGGATTAATTGAAGTTTTTCTTTGACTGATTATCTTTCAGACATATAGATAATGATAAACAAAACAAAAGGACAGGTGTAAGATGGTTGACTTGCAAGATCAATCTAATATGATATATATTGAGCTGATTAGCACAAGGGTTGATCTTGTAATTTCAATCAAAGTGACATTCTTTGGCCTGATTCCACCCTCTTATATATCTTCACCACTTCGTTGCATTCTTTCTTGTGTGTGAGTTTATGTGCCCAAAAAATATATAATTTTTATTTTTTCTCTTCCCTTTCTGTGTTATTTTAAACCTAGTTTTTAGCATCATCGACAGTTTCTTTTGTTTTTCTTTGCTTTCTTCACAGTAATGGAAGATAATCAGGGCCAGGAATCAAATAATACTTCAGCAGGAAACTATAGCAATACCGAGAGAAGTGAACCAGTTAGGTCAAGATGGACACCAAAGCCAGAGCAAATCTTGATTCTTGAATCCATCTTTAATAGTGGAATGGTAAATCCACCTAAAGATGAAACTGTGAGAATAAGGAAACTTCTTGAGAAGTTTGGTTCTGTTGGAGATGCAAATGTTTTTTACTGGTTTCAAAACAGAAGGTCGAGATCTCGCCGCCGGCAAAGGCAGATGCAGGCTTCTTTAGCTGAAGAACAAAGGAATCAACAAGCACAAGCTAGCGGTGCTCCAATTCAGTATGATCATCATGGTGGTAACACATCTAATTCTGTGGGGTTTACGAATTCTCCTTCTTTTACTAGTGTCAGCTCTTTATCTCCTTCTTCTTTCCTTGTTGGTTCCTCTGCTTCGTCTTGTGTTGGTGCTGAAGACGGTGGTATAGAAAACAATCTCTATTCAATTCCTAACCATATGGGTTTTCAACAAATGGATCAGTCTTCCGGTATTTCTTCATTTTTATGCCCCTCTGAGCATTACCAAACTGGTAAGTGCATGGCTAGCAAGCTAATGCCCCAATTTCTTTAATTGCAAAATACAAGCTTATTCATCTTTCTTCTTTCTTCACAAATACAATCAAACCCCTGATTTCATTTTCTTAAATTCATCTTTATTAATCAATTCTCAGAACCTACGTATTACAACAAGCTCTTGGTTTTCAGAGAAAAGAGAAAAGGTTTTTTCTTTTTCTTTTTCTTTTTTTTTTTTTTTTTTTGTAGATACAGTTGCTTTGGAGTATCTAGGTTTTCATACGAGTGAGAGATAGCTAGAGAATAAACAAAAAAAGAATAATAGATGACAAGCTTTTGAATGATGTAACCGCAGTTATGTTTTAATTATATTAAGCAAATATAAATGGCTGTACTTTTTCCGTGAAGGACATTAATGGTCCCCTCCCCCTCCCCTTCTTCTTTGATACTACAGTACCTAGAATAATTCCACATGAAAATCTGTCTTTAGCTCTCCTAGGACACCTGACTCTTCACCCTCCTCCCTCAATTTCAGTTACTCCTTAATCAACATAACCATACCCACATAATTAAACACATCAAAATCATATTTCTGATGTTAATTGGGCTGTTGATGACTCCAATCAACATGTTCATTCTGGTATTTTTCAGGCTTCATAACAGTTTTCATCAATGGAGTTGCAACAGAAGTTCCAAGAGGTCCATGGGACATGAAATCATTGTTTGGACAAGATGTGGTTTTGGTTCATTCTTCTGGAGTGCCAGTTCCCATTAATGAATTTGGGTATCTAATGCATAGCTTGCAGCACGGAGAAAGCTATTTCCTGGTAAACCATTTTTCCAACCCAATCTCTCTTATCTATAAGATTCCATCTTTGCTTAGAATCATCACTCTTCTATTCATCTTCAAGTCATCATTCTTTCTTTAGTCTCCTGTTTCTTGTGATATTTCAAATGCATAGATCATAATCCTGCCTCGATTGAGGGATTCTAAATCACATCAACAAAAACATAACCCTTTATTCAAATTTTATCACAAGTCCGTGCTAATTACAGTCGCTGAATCACAACTATGATATGGTGATTAATTTGATTCGTCTGGCTTTGTGAAAAAATACTGTCTTTTTCTCCGAATGAACTCGCTTTTGGCATAATATGGGTATACGAGAGAATTTTTTGAATTCCATAAAAACCCTCTTTCTCTTCTCTCTGGCACTTCATTTTTCTCACATAAATCAAAGAATCCAATGGTGGGATCATTTTTAGTGTTATTTTAATGGAGTTCATGTTTTCCACCCAGAAAAATAAAATTAAATTCAGTTCAAGATTTCAAAATGGTTAAGAAAGTAGCAGTAAAAGTGATGTTTACAGTTAGGAATTCCACTAATATATCATCAAACAACAGTATAATTTTTTTTAAAAAGGACTACTGTCATTAGGGTTTTCCTAAGCAGAGTGATTAACAGTAAATTAATACACTTTAATCCAGTTGTGTGACAGTTACCAACTCTCTGTCTCTCACTTTCTGATGATTATACTAATCTAATAATGTTACTATTTTCTTGGTATAATCATGTTTTAGATTACTAATTACTATTTTATTTCATACAACATACCCTAAAACAACTCTCTTTAAAAATTAAACAGTGGACATTTTCTGCTTCTTGTTATATGCAGGTTCCAAGACCAACATAAACTGGTAATAAAGATGGATCAAGAAGTGGGAGCTTCCTCTTTGTTGGTTTGCAGCATTCGTTAATTAGGGCTATTACTTTCAAATTAATATAATGAATTCCCTGCAAAAAGGAAAAGAAAGTGCACTGGCTTATCTGGGTTTTTCTTTTTTTTTTTTTTTTTTTGAAAAGAAAATTTCTTCTTTTGTTTCATAAGAAGCTTCCCACGATCAGTATAATTTACAGAAGCAATGTGTCAGAAAGACGATCTGTCTACTGGTGATTAGATCATTATAAATTAGTAAATGAACCAAAGCACGTACTCTTATATATATATATATAGGAAGATAAATCTTATATATGTGGGTTTGCTTTTCTCTGATATGAACAACAAGTGTATGCTTAATTATTAGTAATTTAATTATGTTGCTTGGTGATTATTAATTAATATTACGCAATTTAGCCATGTTAATCAAGAAAAAAACTATATGTATCAAGTCTTAAAAAGCTATTTTATTTTGAATTTTAAATAATTTTTTTCTAATTTTTTGAGATAAAATTAAATAATGCAATTTCAGTAAAATTAAATAATGCAATTTCAGTTCATTAAATAACCATATAAAGGGTTTCTTAAAGAGTAATGATGATTGAGTTTGATATATGTATATGTATATGTATATGTATAAACCTCCCTCACTTTTCATGAAATTTTGGGAATTTTGTTTGGAATTATTATTCCTGCACTGATGGGTTATAAAAATAAAAAAAAAAAAGGAAAATGGCCCCTATGAATTGTTCAAAGAATTGATGAATCAATTGAGACTAGCGTCAACCTTTTTAACTTAACAAGTGCTGTTAATGGCAACCAAGTATGAGGAAGACTTACCTGAATATTACCAGGGAAAAAGGTGGTAGAATATTCAATAAACATGCCAAACAATTTATAATGAAATTGAATGGTGAAGAAGGGTCCTTGGAAACAGGTTTTTGGTGGTTCTAGAGGACAATTAATGTACCACATTTGCGGGTGGCAAGCTGCAAAGGCTGAGTTTACACGTCCATGTCTATGTGGACTCGACTCAATCCATTATTAATTACAGACAAGTCTTTGGAGAGACGTTTTTGGATAGTGTAAATTCTGGTTGGAATTTAAAATTTTGAGATTTTTTTTCTATAAAAAAATGTTATTTTCTTCATCCAGACACTGCGTCCTCCCCGAATGATCTCTCTAATCTGAATGTGATTCCTTTCGAACAAGAGAACTTGACCCATATAGCTACGTATGAAGGGCTACTGTGAAGTGCATGAGCTGAAATTGTATGCCTGGGATTAGTCATCCTCCGTAGTAACTCAATAATTAGAATTAAAAATATTAAATAATAATTACACCAAAAATGAATAGAACAAATATAGAGATGCCCCTATAGATATGATTGTCCGGCGCATAATGATGATATATATATAAATATGGTATCATTACAAACAATATGGTATACACCTGAAGTATATACTTGACAATTACCGCAATTAATTATTAATATAATCAGAAGATAAATGCTGATAAGAAAAGATAACCATGGAGGCAATTCCAGCCTTATCAAATCCATGCATGGTAGAATCTAGCCCTTAACTCTCGTTAGCTATATTTATTATTATATACCCATTAGATTAGTATGAAATTGTAAGAGTGACACCTCTAATGATTCGATTCTATGAACCTGTTTTCTTGGCAGATATTGCTTTAGGGTTAATCTTTAGCAGAAAGGGTTTTGAAGAAGAATTCGGCATAATATAATATATGAAAAATATCAAGCATGCAATCATCCAAGCCAAGTGTTTGAGGGACAATGATCATCATTAACCTGTTAATGTTTAACAATGATAACAATACTAAAAAGAGTGAACCAAGCAAATTACTAAGGAAAAGTTGAGATGAATGTCGGGAAGCCCGACAACACTACTACTTGAATGCTAATCATTCATGCATTCATCTACTCCAACCCAAACCCACCGCACCCAAAAACAATACAAACCAGTCTTTTTCATAATATTATTATTCGATTCATCTTAAAAAAATTTAAACAATAAGAAAAGTATGGATAAGATAAGATAAGATGTTGTATAGTTAGAAGTGTTTGAGATTATACTAAAAAAACTTTGATATATATATGATTATATAGTTAGATGATAGCTTAAAAACTTTGATAAATATCATTTATATTAAAAAATATTATTTAATTAAAATTTTAAAATTTAATGTGCTTAATTTAGAGTAATTTCATACTGTCATTCCATTTAGTTGAAAGAATATATATATATATTATATTATATTGGAATATGGAATGAATTATATTATAAGTATTCCCTGGTAAGAGGAAGGACCCAAAATCCAATGAAAATAAAAACAGCAAGTTGGGCATCCACACCGACCAGAATAACCAATCCAAAGACGACCGATATTTGTTTCTGAGAATATTTTTTTCAAAAAAAAAAAAGAAGATAATTAGTCACTTTTACTTGTGAAAGCAATTAGGGCACATTTTCTGAGATATATCATGTGAGAAAAAAAAAAAAAAAACTGATATTCATGTTTATGTTTATATAGTTTTTATTGGTTGCCAACCCTAATTATAATAATCTTTTCTTTCCCTTGCCATATCTGCACTTACTTATATTTTATTAAATCATAATTAAATTATATTCGTATCATATTTATTTGAAAATTATATTTAAATTAAATTGAATTATTAATAAATTGATATAAATATAATTAAGAGTAACTGGTATTAATTCTTTAGATTATATTTATATTAAAAATTACCCTACCTAATTATTTTCGGTCAATCCGTCAGTTTTTTTTTATAAAACCAATGAGAACGTACGTTACGTGGATTCATCTTTTTGCAACAAAGCCATGAATCCTGTGCAATGCTTGTGCTTACAAATTTTTCGAAAAATATATTGCTTTTTATTTATTTATTTTATTTTATTATGATTTAAATTGATCATGACACTTAACAGGCTACAGAATATTGTGGCGAGGCAGTTCAAAAAAACCAATATATATATATATAGAAGAATATGTGGTAACGTGTTATGGAAAAATTATGTTATTATCCGATTATTACATAAACCAATTATTTAATTCAAGAGTAGTCTTGGGGGAGGCTTCAAGATTAATGTTTTGATTCTAACCGATATTATAAGTAAATATTAATATAATATATGAACTTGAGCGTATTCAAACCCTTAAAGTATATAATTGATTCAGAAAACTATGAGACTTCCATATTATTATGTAGAACATTGAATCTTCATCTTAGATTATTAGGTTGCGAAAGGCCCAAAATGTGTGTGTGTGTGTATGTATATATATATCAGAAGTATGAGCTGAATCTCCATAATTCTCCTGCCAAATCCAATATATGCGGCAAAATCATTGCAATAAGACCATTAGGCAACTAAACAGACAATTCAAATAGTTATAGGCTAAATTTTGTTTCATAAATATGTTGGTCAGTATTTGGTATCAATGACCATGTTTTGATGGGACAGGAGATGATCCCCAAACATCGGAGCAAGTTAATTCTAAATCGATGCAGAGCACAGTGTACGAATCAAATAATGGTGAAAGGAAATTTTATTATACGTATGTCCCAAACGAGCATGCCAAGTATTAAAGATGGTACTGAAGACACTGACGAACAAAGAGGAAGCGAGTAGAGACCCTCATTATTTACTTGGGTTGCGGTGGAGGATTTGGCTTGTGTAAGTATCCTTGATAATAAAAGAGAGTTCAACTGATATAGGATTTTGTTTAGTTGAGGCATGAAGGGGTAATAAATTATGAGAAATTTGAGGAGCATGTCAAATATTATTGAAGTGTAAGTTATATAAATTTGAGGAGCATGTGAGAAACGTCCACCATGAGCACCACTAGAGGAGAAATGAGCTGTTGGAGGAGAAACATTATCCAAATCAGATCATCTAGTTTCAGTTGAGTTTCCTTGCTTAATATATCATCGGAAGGCATTGTTGGACTATATCAATTGATGAATTTACATTCAAGAAGTTGAGCCAAAAGGTTGTTTGCAGTTTCAACCAAACAGCTTCTGTTCGAATCCAAATTCGTTCAGGAAGAATGCTTTTGGAGATAGAACTGAAAAACTAACTGATAATGAGTTGATCTCGCCAAAACCATGTTTCATAACTGGATGAAGTTTCATCAGCATTCATTCTGTTTTGTGCCTGCCCCTGGTAGGAAATTACTAGACGTCAGAAAGAATGCAGGAATGGGAGAGGGAAAGAGGGTAGGCATCGGAGAAGAAGGAATAGAATCTAGGGTTTGTGAGGTGTGAGGCATGGATAATGATACAAGGAAAAGCAAGATAATATGGATAAACATAGGAATATATAATACTTATCAATGTCAACATGTTTAATCATATATAATCTGTAATATATGTGATGATTATATGACATAAAATTCCAAAATATAAAGCTGGGTGCTGTGCAATGATTTCAAGCTTTCAGCATCAGCTGTCGTTAGCAGATGCATGGTGAAACATTCATGGTTAAATTGAAAAAGTTGCAAGCTTTTCGTGAATATTATTGAATGCAACCCGTAAAAGAATAATATGCAGGAGAACACATCAGATAGATTTACCTTTCTGCCCATGAAAGCTACCCTTCAATAGAGAATATAAACATATATATATGTATATATAAGCACCTGGTTTACTTTCAACTTTGAAATTCAGATTTGCAGATTCCTTCATTTCTGGGTTTACCATAATAAAAGCACCGTACAGAAATGTCATTCTTTCGGGTACTGTTCACTCTTTGTAACGCCTTTCCTTTTCCTTTTGACCCCCCTTCTTTACACCTTTATGCATAAAACTCGGACTTCATTAAGCCTTTTTGTGTACCTAAACGTGCAATTTTTCATGCTCAAAACCCAACTTTTAGGCCTATCCATCGCTTGTTTTCTGCCTAAAGATTTACGGTCCAGATCAGCAAAAATTGATTTAATTAATAATAATTTTGATTTGATTTTTTATAATGATAATTTTTGATTTAGATATACCTTTAATTAATTAAATTGAATTAAAATTTAAAAAATTAAATTAAAAAATGATATAGTTTTATGTACTAATAATATATACCTATTAATTTATAAAATGATGCCATTTTATGACTTGATTTTTGGATTTTGAGGAATTTTTTTAATTTATTTTTCATTCAATTTGATTTCAATAATTTTATATTTGATTTTTAATTTAATTGATTTATTATTTATTCAGTTAGGTTCAATTTTTTGATTTAATCAGTTAAATTTAAAATTTACATAAAAATTGATGGAAAAACTAATTGAGGTGAGAATTTTCACACATTTGTTTTAAAAAAAAAATCAAAGTTTTTGAAAAATATTATGCTTTTGCATTACAAAAAGAAGAGGATTATATTGATAAAAATAAGGAATAAAGGTTCAAGAAAGTTAATATAACTAATTATTTTTAACATGATAAAAATGTATACACTTAGCTCTAAGTTTAAATCAACACGAGATTATCACATAATGATATCATGGAGCGTTGTGGGTAGTGGTGAAGCATAATGCCATGGATGGCTGGGCAACGACATCTGAAGATAGATTGTGGTGGGAGGATCTTTGGAAAGGGCAAACGGATGCCTCGGCGGTTGTGAGCAGAAAAGCCCGGTCCAAACGACTTTGTATCATTCACTCATTCATAATGTTAAAGTCAGTAATAGTAATTCATAGAAGAGTCAAACCATAGGAACCAATTCTGTCTTTCCCCTTTCCTTGTCTCTGTTCTTCTCTTTATAACATCACAAAGAAAATCCCATTTCCCCCTCGTGCATAATTTTTTTTTTCTCATTTTATTTTTTTTACCACTACTTTCCTATTCATTTTACCCTAGATTTACTGCTGTAACTAGTTTGCATATCATACACTAGAAGCAAATGAGAGAAGATGTTGCTTGCTGGATGAGGGTGATGATGAGATATGGAGATTGGACCCTTTTTTTTTTTTTTTTTGTTGTTTCCCTTTTCTTTTTTCCTTGGGATTTCCTTTTTGTTATCAACTGCTTGCTTGCTTAGCTGGTTTCCCTAAATTTATACCCGAATACCAGTTCCATCTCATGCAGCTCTTACCCCAAGGAAGTCAATGAAGGGCACATTGATTTCATCATTCTCGTCAGCTGATCCTGAACCTGAGAGAGATCGATTCGCTCTGTTGGTGCCAACTGACTCGGTCGCAGACACTTCTGAGTTTGAATCTGACTGACCACTTTGGTCCGCTCTTAATAACACTCTAACCACTCCTATGGTCCCATTTTCATTCCCACCGTACAGCTTATCAAATTCTACGGTTCTATCCATTCCCACTTCTTTTCTATCACCTGCAAATCACAAAAGATATGGATAATTTAATAACAGATTAAGTAAATAAAACCCATTAACGCAAAAAGAGTTGCTACATTGGTTGAAGGATATATTTACCCGTATTGTGATGATGTGTTTCTTGTGGGGGACTGAAGCTAGTGAAAAACATAGGCGGTGGTTTGGTTGAAGGAGTGAGCGAGAGATCAGTGCATGTTGAAGCAGCAGATTCATCGACGGTACTGGAAATCGTTGTTGACTCGCTGAAAGCATTATTATTGTTGTTATTATTATTATTATTATTATTATTATTATTATTATAGTTGTTTTGCAGAGAGAGCAGGTCGAGCCTTTTTGCTGGTTCGACAATTTGATTAGAAGCAGAAGATGAAGAAGAGGGCTTTCTTCTTCGGTAAATACTGGATTGCTCCCTATGTTTCCTTGCCATTATCACATGCCAATGATTCTTCACTGCATTATCAGTCCTACCAGGAAACAATCTAGCAATCATTGCCCATTTGTTGCCGTATAGTTTATGAGCAGCTAACAGTCTTTCCTCTTCTTCTTCCGTGAAAGCTCTTCTGTTGATCCTTGGATCTAGCTGGTTAAACCACCTTAATCGACAACTTTTTCCTACAAATCAAAACATACCCCTTTCTCAATACTAATGCAAGAGATTAAATATGTTTATATAAGTTTGATAGATTTGTTATGTTTTCATTTTCGACGATCGAACCAATGAGATCGCATTCATGATCAAGCAAAGGACCTTTAAAAAAAAAAAAAAGAAAACCACAGTTTTTTAATACTATATGGGAGACATCAATGCTAAAATGTACCACTTTCTGAACATTTTAGGACAGAATGTTTTAATTACCTGATCTTCCTTCAAGATTCTCAGCAATCAAGTTCCAGTTTTGAGGACCGTATTGGGCCACAAGCTCTTTAAGTTTAGCATCTTCAGCTGGTCTCCAATGGCCTCTGGCGCAAAGCTTCGTGTGGCCATTTTTAGCAGAAAGAGAGGTTTTAAGCTCCTCCTCTTCATCTAAATTCAATGATAAATTCCTCTTCCTCTGAACAACATAAAGATCATCACTTTCATCATTAGGTCTCTTAGTTCCCCTGTTTTGTGATACTTGTTGAACAAACAAGGTAGTTGGTTTTCCATTCAAGTCTATTGAATGACTCAAAATCTGAAACCCCATTTGAGGACTTTTGGATTCTAACCCAAATGTATGAGAAAGAGAAGAAGCAGAAGCAGCAGCAGCAGCAGCAAGAGATGGATGCAAGAAGTTCATATCTTGGTACCCATTAAAACTATTAATATTGTCGCTTCTGAGGTGTTGTTGTACAAGGCTCATTTTTCCCCCTTTCTTAAACCAGAAAGAGGAGGCAAGAAATGCCTCACAAGCAGAAGAATCAAAGAAGAAAAGACTAGATTTTGAGGATGAAAGAAGTGAAGAAAACAAGTGGGTTTCTTGCAATCAGTAACGAAAGATTCTGATTTGCATATTAGGCTTTCTTTGTTTGAAAAAAAAAACCGAATAGGATCGAAAATCTGAAGATTATGAATGAACAGAAAGCTCTGTTTCTGGCAGGAAAGAAAGAGAAAGGAAGGGTTAGAAGATTAAAAAATTGAAGAAACAGAGAGATAAAAGTAAAAGCCACACGAATCTCTGATTGAAGAGCACTTTATAGACAGGAAAAGGGATGGGAAGAGGAGACAGAGAGAGGAAGAGAAGGGGGGAGGATGAGGAGAAATGAAACCACTGATTGATCTAATATAAGAAGAAAAATAATAATATAGAAGAAAAAAGGAGAAAGATGAAATGGAAATCGAGAAGCACTCGTGTGGGTGGGTGAGTGTGTCCCTCGATAAACATATGCTTTTAAGCATCGGTATTGGGGATTTTTGCCTTTGTTTTGCTTTTGCTCTTTCTTGGGTTTCCCCAAAACCAGAATCTGTTTGTCTGCTTCTCCATTTTCCTTTGCTTTTCTTTTCTTTCCCCACCATTAAATTAAAACTCTAATTCACCATGCACAATCCCCGCCCTCAAAATATTCACCATATTCCATCCTTCAATAATTTATCAAAAATCAGATCTATTAATTTTTCATTAAACCCGGTTCAAATCGGACAAAGTAATAGTTGGGAAATATGAACTCTATTTAAGGTAAGGTAACAAATAGGCTGTCATAAAAAAGTGAAAACATAGTGCTTGACCGGTAGTCAACAATCAATAGTAAGACTACTAGGAATATGAATTTAGAGTGGTGACTCACTAGCAATCCGTGTCCTTTGGATAGATTTTAATGTTACTTTTATATTATATAGTTTATTAAGATAATGTCGTGTTTGCTAAACCTAGAAAAATAATGATCGATTATTTATTCTATTCTAGTAGTATTCTTTTCCTCCTGAATCTTTTTGACTGTTGAAATGATTGCCCCTCTTTTATGCCTTTCCATAAACTTACTTTCTTCGCTTAATTCTACCTCCCTTTTATTTTAATTACACATTTGGCCCACAATGATTTTTAGTTTTTTCAATTACACCGCCACGTTGTTTTTATTTTGTCCTAACACATTCCGCAATTTTCTTTTCTGTCACCACAAGTTTAGGATTGGTCTAATATGTACTCAAGAGGGACCAACAAATAGTTGAATTCTGCCTCGTTATTGCATAGAGTTGAAATGAATCAATTTTGAGTTCCTTTGATTTAGGTTAAAAATGATATTATTAATAAATGGAGTTATTTAATTTAGAAAGAGAGAGAGAGAGAGAGAGAGAGAGTAAAATGATGTATTGTAAGAAATGATGATCGTGGATGGTAATAAACCACTCACGTGAAAACAACTCTCCAACCAAAGTCATGTGCATTATGTATGTTGGTAAAACCTCCTTCATTCCTTTTATTTTATATACTTTCATTTTTTTTTATAAACTTTACAATATATGAAAAATATTCATGGAAGTCTGATTTTTATTTAATTTATATTAAAATAATTAATTTATTTTTTTAGATATTAATGATTTATTTGGTAAAATTGTTCGTTAAAAATAATAGCTATTATTGTTACTTGATACTTAGGCTATGTTTGATATTAGATTTTCAATTAGATGTTAGATGAGCTTTTCGATTAGGTGTAGCTGTTAGCTGTTAGATTAGCTTTTAAACTAGTTGTTAGGTTAGCTGTTACACTTGAGTGTTTGGTATCATTTTTAACTTTTGAATTAGCTGTTAGAATATGAAATTAC
>CANYBF012041754.1:0-13242 GCA_948192965.1 Dalechampia spathulata
ATTGCATTGCATTGCATTGATTGGACATGATTTCTATGATGCTTTGAATGTGTATGTTTATTTATGTTCTTAGCACCATTGAGTTTTATACTCAGCGTTTATCATTTGATGAACGTAGGTACCGAGCCCACGGGAGAGCCATCTGAGAGGCGTTAGAGGTCGTCAGCAGAGAATCTATTCTCGAAGTGGTACGGGAGCTGTCTGGCAATCTTCATCCCCTTTTTGTATTTGTAGGCTTGTATTAATCATAATGGCAGTAGTAGATTGTATAGTTGATGGTGGGATTGTTATGTATATAGACAGAACTTATGTATGTTTTGATTATATAATGAAATTTATTATTGAATTAGACCATTTGAATGAATGAACGAATGTTATTGCCAAGGAATGTTGCATGATTGCTTGCATGAATGCCACGCTACCTTTCTCCTCACCATCAAATACAGGTTAGAGTCCCCATACGACTGTGTATGTACTGCGCATGAGACGTATCCCTTGTAGGATACGTGGCGGCTTTCCTTAGGGACAGTCGTTGTGTATGCTACGGGAGCATGTTCCTCCAGGTATGGGCTGGGGTGTGACACAATTGATCTTCATGTTTTCATATTGAGTATCATATGATTATTTATTTTATTGTTGGAATGAGGCCTGTTTTGATAATGGAATAATTCTTAGTTCTTTTGATTGCTTTAAAAGAAAGATTAATTTAACTGAATGAATATGAGAATACCTAATTTTAACTACCTAGACGTAGGAGTTAGCTTAATTAGGAAGCTTAAGTGAGTTATCGAGCTAATCACTAAAATGGATTTAATAGTCACGAAAATAGTCTGTTTATTTATCCTCAATAGGTAATGATCTTCTAGAAGGAAGATTGTTACATAGAATACTGCTTTGAGATTTGAATTGAATTCATTAATGAGGCACCTTAACTTGATTTTCATATATTCATCCCTAACAACCAATGTAACATATGTAAATTGTTCTTTAGCTTTGATATATAATTAGTTTAATAGATCCATATCATGATTTTAACATTTAATAACCTGAATAATTAATGAAATTAACATCTAGTACTTGATTACCATCTGTCCCAGAGAACGATACCGTTATACTGCAGTTGCGATCTGTATTTTTATGGTGGCGTAATTACAACTTTAAGGATTATAAATGTAAAGCTTGTTGATTTCTATGCATGCAAAAATAACTTTGTTTATACGCTAACAAGTTTTTGGCGTCGTTGCCGAGGATTGATGATTGTTAGTCAATATTAGCAACTTTGAGATTAATTGATTAATTTAGGATTTAGATTTTGTTTAAATTTTATGGTACTAATTGTAGATTTCATTTCTATTTTCAGGTACTGTGTTACATTTGTATGAGGGGAAGCCTAGACAACGTAAGTATAGACATAGATCTAGAAATAGAAAGAACGTTTCATGTAAGACTCAGAGCACTTAAAGAAGCAGACCAAGAATTTGAAATGGAAGCCGACAAGCCACTCATGGACTATGTTCTGCCCAACCCAGAGGGAGTTCAACCGAGCATTGTTAGACCGTTAATCAATAGCAATAACTTTGAGTTGAAGCCCAACTTGATTCAAATGGTGCAGAATTCACTATTTCATGGGTTTTCCATCAGAGGATCCCAATGAGCATCTGGCCACGTTCCTAGAGGTTTGTGACACCTTCAAGATCAATGGAGTGTCAGAAGAGGTAATCAGACTTAGGTTGTTTCCTTTCTCCCTTAAGGATAAAGCCAAGTCGTGGTTGCATTTGAAGCTGCCAAACACCTTCACCAATTGGACTCAATTAGCACAGGTGTTTCTGACAAAGTATTTTTCACCGATGAAGATGACCAAGCTACGGAATGAGATTCTGATTTTTTCTCAACAGGAGAGTGAATCACTTCATGAAACTAATAAGAGATTTAAGGATGTACAACGTCAATACCCATATCATGGGGTACCAGAGTGGATATTTGTCTAGATATTCTACAATGATTTTCACCCAAATATCAAGTTAAATAAAAAAATACGAAAATACAAAGGGACCAATGTCCTCTCACTATCTCTCTTTCATGGTACCTTTGTTTCACCTCTAGTTTAAATTTTTATTATATTTAAAAGTTTAAATATTATATTTAATATAATTTTTTAAAACTAGCTATTAACTTTTTTACTTTTTTTTTTATTTTGAAATGTTTGATCAAGAGTAATGGATGGCTGTTTCAATAATTAATAGCAGTTGATCATAATTTTTTTTCTTTTTTAGACTCTTTTATCCTTCTTAAAAATTATATTAACAATTATTTAAAATAAAAATCAATACGATTAATTTTTCAAAATTCATAAAATATAAAATTATATTTAAAATAAAATTAATTTAATTAACTATATTTATATATAAATTTTAAGAATATTAAATGGTTAAAATTTAAATATCTATATTAAAATAATTTCTATTATTTTTTAGATATTTAAATAAATTTTACAATATTCTTAATAATTTTTTATAGTTTTTAAAATTAATTTATTTAAAAAGGATAAATATAATTAAAATAATATAGCTTTAATAATAATTTTATATTTTAGCAACTATATCTAATAAAATATTATTAAATACATTATTTGATCAACTACCCACAATCAACTATAATTCTTAGAAACAACTCAGTAGATTTAATTTAAAATGGTAATTTAAGATTTTGACAGCACAGACCATAAAATGGAGATGCATCTCCAAATGTGCAGAAGAGCAGCGAGTGGAAACACATGCTTCCCAGGAAGAACCTCCCTATCGGTTTCTGGTTGCTTTGCTTGGACCACCTCTCCGTTAATTTCTATCCATCCATTCTATTCACCCATTTTTAACAATCTCCAAAAATAAAAATAATCATATTTTAAAAATAAAACACTGTTTTGTGACCATGACAATTTCCATATTATTACAAAAGAATCAAATAAACTTTACTATTTTTATAATCATTTACTGTCTCCAATTTACCATACTTGTACTCTTTCCTTGCCCTCTACATTCTTCTAATCTGCATCTCAGGCTAACTTCCATCAAACACGAGTTCACAACCAAGATCTTTATACCCTATTCCGACTTCGATCCAATAACACTGCATTCAGGTTCGTGAAATTCTATTATAATCAAGTTAAATTATATTTTGATTGATTTATTAATAAATTCATGAAACAACTTATATAATTCATTTAGCAGTTGGCTCTGCCATTTGCCTCCGCTAAAACCCCCACATAAATTCCAAATTTCAGGATCAGAAATATCAAAATCCTGACAACGGAAGGAGAAACCATGACAAGTTGTAGACTCAAGATCATCATTAAGCGTATAGTCATCATGAATATGATCCATAACCAGAATTAATGTTAAGCTTTAGAACCAATTAGTAAAAGGATTTGCTGACAAATGAATCTTGTCCAATTGTCAAACCACCAACAACTCTATAAAACTAATAGTCAAAACCCACCGTCTTCTCAACTGCTAGCTAATCAAACCCTGATAAAACCAGTAGAAGATCATGATACTCAACTTAAACCATCTGGTAATCAAGGATTTAATCATGGTGAATTACATCATTCCATTCAGAAATGTTGGTCAAAACCCACATTAGCTTAGAAGAAACGCAAAGAATTTGACCCAGGAATCAGTATGATGCAACCTATCTTGATCAAGATTCTCCACCATAAAGATCAAAACTTTACGAGCTAACAGAAACCCAGAAATGATATCCACAAAGGCATCGACTTTCAAGAGAAAACAAAAGAAAAATCAACTAAAATAGCCACAAAATGAAGCTCAATAACAATCAAATTCGTCCATAATATATCTATGTAAAGGACACCCAGAAGTAAACAAGAGCAATTCATATAGGTTACAAAGATTATATCCAAATAACAACAACAATCCATATACATTTATCGAATTCAAGAAACCAAAAGCACCAGCAACTAGAGATTTTTTCCTCTTTTTTCTGTGATGGGTGCGTTGTAGAACTACCTGTTGGAGGATGACAAGCGAGAGAGAACAGAGCGAAGACGAGAAAAAACGAAACGTATGCTAGGATAGGCACGAATGGTGTAAGAAGTAGACTGTCTGAGCAGATTTTCGATGGATTCTATGAATAAATTAAAAGAACGTATTGGCGGTATGTACAGCGTTAATGGAACCGCCGAGAAGGCGACCGCGAAGAACAGTTGCAGCATTTGACAATCGGATTTTCCTTTTCTTTTTGTTTCTGAGGTGAGGGAGAGGGAGAGAGAGAGAGAGAGAGAGAGAGAGAGAGTGGGTGTTTTGTATTGAAATAAATTTTTATTTTATTTAAAAAAAATTTTTTAAAAAAATTTTTGTAAAATCATGGTTTCGTAAAAGCATATTTTATCAAATCATGGAATTTAAGAATATAGAATTTTATATAAACTCAAATAATAAATAAATTAATAAAATTTAACAAATGATTAATTATATATTAATAGGAAATATATATATTATATAAATAAAAATTTAAAAAAATTGTGAAGATTTAGATATTTTTTAATCATTTTAACATTTGTTTTATTAAATTAAAATTCTATTTTTTGTTGTTATTTATTTGGAATTTCATTTTGCATCTTAAAATTGATTTATTTTTATGAGTTTGTTGGCTCAAATAATCATAATTTTCATTTAGTAAATATTTTTGAATAATATTTTTATCAGTAAATATTTTATTATTTTAAATTTATATATTTGCGAGATTTATGAGATTCATGAGGGAGTTGTTGACCATAAAAATATAATGAAAAGTAATATTTATTATTGGACACGTTCATGCGCTATAAAATGCATGTGTTTATCATGTCACAGACAAGTGGTGTTTATATATATATATATGATAGTTATATTACAATATTTGAATAAAAATTAAAAATTAGATTGAATTATTTTATTATTCAAATAATACAATTAATTACATCTCACCAACTAGAATAATTATGGATGTATAGGATTGATATGTTTGTGTTGATAGGACTTGAAAATATAATTGGAAAGACTATGTTTTAATATTATTATAATTGAATTGAAGGATTAACTGATCAAATTTTAATTCATATATAAATTGAAGTGGCTGCAACTTGCTTTTCAAAGTTCTTATCAAATTAGATATTTTGTACTTTATTATTGGGAAGTAATTATTAAAATTATTATGTTATTGATTTAATTCATATATAAATTAAAAAATAATGATCCGTTTGTTTTTTAAATTATATTAAATAGATTAATTAATTACTTTTAATCCTTTTTATTTGAGAAATTTTTTCTTCTATTTTGATATTTAATTCAATTTAACCCATAATGATTAAGACATTTTTCTAAAAATGAATTATTTTAGCCTTAACATCATATATTAAAATATTAAAAGATAATGTTTTATAACAATTACATATATACATAGTTTAACATTTTTATAGAATTATATAAATTTTTGGATAATTTTTGACTTTTTGATTAAAAAGTTTAATTTTTATTGTTAATATTTTTCATTAATAATTTTTTATTATATCTAATTCATAAAGATATTTATAAGATATAATCTTATATTTTTTAAAATACAATATTCATATATAAACTATGATAATAAAATGATAAAAATTTACCAACAAAACAAAGAACATCACACATATAAAATATAATAAAGAAATAAATTTTATAATTTTATTTTATTTTCTTTGCAATTCATATATAAATAATTATTTTAAAATGAACAGCAAAGAATAATACCAACAATAATAAAAGGTAATTTTATATTTAAAATAATTACGAAAAATTTTGAATTAAATCATTTTCTATATAAATTAATTGTTATTTTTATTAGTTATGAAAAAGAACTTAATTTAGTAAAATATATATATATATATATATATATATATATATATATATATTTCCCTATTAACTTAAACACTTTAATAATATTTCCCTTAAAAGGAAAATCAAAAGAGGTGGGAACCAATAATGATATAGCATTTAAATTAACAATTTATCCTTTTCTTGTAATAATAATAAGGATGCAATAATATATTTATTTCATTTATTTTCTTCAAAAGTATTTATTTGAACTTATAAATGAATTAAATTTTACATATATTATATTAAAAGAGGAAAAAAAGACATTAAATTATAATTTTATCATACATTCTAAATTTGTTAAAACTAATTTTATTATTATTCAATAGTATAATTTTAATTTATATTACAATAACTAATTTTGATCTAAGAATTTGATTTAAAATCAAATATAAATATTAATTATTTTTATTATCTAATGGTCAAGTGGTATGATTGTATAGGTGCCTATAGGATAGGACATCCAAGAGATATAATTTTGATAGTAGCAAGTGGTACGATAGTATAAGTACCTATTACCTAAATTTTAACATCGACTGTTAGCTATTAAATGTTATGATATGCCCATATTAATAGGTAATATGCTCATACCATTAATTGTTTGATATATCAGCTATTTGATATATCTTCATAGATTTTTGGTTTCCTTATTGTATGTTTGTTAACATTAAAACATATAACAAGAAGACTAAATAGTCTAACAATTTCCCTCTTTTGATGTTGACAAATAAAGTTTTCCCTCAAAATAAGCGTATATGAAAATCTAACAATTATCTAATACATTTCACATGAATATAATATTCACACCATAAAATGTTTACATAAACATAACATAGTAAGGCCATCAATATAGAGGCCAATAAAGTAATGTTAAATATAGCATAATAATGTTCAAGATTGGAAATCAACAAGAAAAAAGAAAAACACCAAGGAAACACAACATAATGTGAAAGTAATTTGCCATAAACTATCTCCCCCTTATCAATAATAAAAAGCAGACCATGATCATGTAAATTCCTAGTAAGAGGAACGAGGAAAATGTTCATTAAAACACTCATGGAGCTGTTGAAGAGAGGCTATAGAGGTGTAAAAAAGTCATGAAACTCTTGGTTATGTTGATGCAAATGTTAATTAAACTTATCAAATCAAGAGTTAATAATATTAAAATAATGATAAAAAACATCAAGATGAATGCTCAAGGTAGCAAATTATTGAGAAATAAGATCCAACACACTAGCAAGAATAGAAGGAGTGGAGTTAGATGGAGAGGGATGAGGTGAACCAACTTTATCCTGATATTGTTGTTGCGATAAAGAGCTGCCTTATGACAAGTAGAGTCACGAGGAGAACTAATAGACGGATAAAGAGTGACAAGAGTGTCATCTTCATAATATTCAACATTAGAAAGGATAGGAACATACATGTCATTAAATACATCAACTGCCTTAACCCTATATAAAGCAATTTATATCATTAGGAAGATTATTAATAAGAATATACTAATTGACGTTAATGTATTCTCAATGGGTAGAATAATCACTAATTTTATTAGATTCTAAAAGAAGAGCATGTTTGATAAATGACAAATCAAGATTTTAACGTAATGGACCAAGAGTAGGAGAATTGGCAAGTCAAGCATTCAATGCATGAACAATGTGTAAAATATAAGGATAATATAAGATAACATGATTAGGCACATTTATGTCACTGACTTCAATAAACTACTCCTGAAGCTAGCAATCAATTTGAATATAGGATCCAATTATCATGGAATGAAGAAATAACAGATCAAGCCTAGTAACAATGTTGTTACTCTCAATATGATCAAACAGAACATATGAGATAATCTTATGATAAAAAAATAAAGCTGGAGATTTAAAATATGATGACTTCAACCTAGATTCTCTAAAAGGAATATCCAAGGAAATGTCCTTCTAAAATTTATTTTTGTTAAAATTTACAGCCTTGACAGTTTGAATGCCATCGGTATGAAAATTAAAGTTTGTTAATTTATGTTTTAGTTAACTCATATGGTTTCCTTAATAATTTAAAAGATCAGAAATATTTGAATTTATGAGTATCAAGCTTAAAGGTATAAAGAAATTCTAAGGTGATACTATCAATGTAACGATTAGCAAGAAACCCAAGTGTAGACCAACCAACATTAGATAGAAAATGATTAACATCATCCACTATGCCTACATGTCTAAGAGTAGAAGGACAAACAAATAAAATGAGAGGTAGTAAATTTCTTACAAGATAGAATGGATCAACGATTGATGAATTATGAACCATGAAATAAAGGAGGACTCTCTTCCCTAGGAGCCTTGCCCTTGCTAGAACAATGTGATGAACTCCTACCTTTAAAAGAAATTCTTGAAATAAGAGACAGAAAATCAAAAACTTTCTTGAAATATTGGTGAAATCTTGAAGAAAAGTGAAAAATAATGTGAAGTTTCTTAAGATAATAAGTAGATAATTGGTTTTTAAAAAAGGAATTTAAAGAAAATGATGAAATAAAATAGTTAAGGAGAAGAATTTGAAAGAGTTTGAAAGAATTAAGAGAGAGAAATGAGAAATGGAAGGATTTGATGATTTAGTATGGCCTGCACATTATGAACAGTCGTATAAGAGGAAGTGTATACCCATATGGTATGTTATTAGAAACATACTATAAAAAGAGCCCAAAGATATATGATTATACTAAATGAGATGTATGCTTATACGAACACCTACTGTGCAGAAACCATGTTTTAAAGAGAAAGCATGCATACGATCATACCAAACATATGTATGCCTTTACAATCTATAATTTTGGACATTTTCTCAAAAAGGCTCAATTTTAAATGAATGTTTAAGGGAAGTTTTCAAAAAGAAATACTTTGAAAAATATTTTAAAATAATTTGGAGAGAAAGGAACCATCAATCATGTCAAGCTCATGTTTGATTACATTACGACATTCTTTACAAAGAGGTTTAGTAAAAATATCCATAAGTTGATGAGTTGTATCAATAAATTCTAATACAACACTACTTTTTTCACATTATCATATAAGAAGTGATATCTAATATTTATGTGCTTACTTTTAGAATGTTGAATGGGGTTCTTAGATAAATTAATAACGTTAATGTTATCATATTTAATTGGTATATGAATGACATGCAAATTATAATATCATAATTGTTGTTGAATCCAAAGTACTTGAGGATAACGATAACTTGTAAACACATATTCAACTTTAGTAATAGATAATGCAACATAATTTTGTTTCTTGTTGAACCAAGAAATCAAGAAATTACCTTAAAAGTGATAAGTACTAAATGTGCTCTTCCTATCTAGGACATTCTCAGTAAAATCAGCATCTGAATAAGTGATTAAATCAAAAGATGTATCTTTAGGATAGTACAATCTTTAATATGAAATCCCAATTAAATATTTGAAAATATATTTAACAGTCAGCATGTGAGACTCCTTAAGTAAAAATTGAAAATGATCATACATTCATACAATAAATATAATAGCAGGTTAATATATAGTAAGATATAACAGACTACCTATCATATCTTTATACTTCTTTTGATCCATAAGTTAACCATTTTCATTAAGCGACAACTTTGTTGTGGTACTCATAAGAGTCTTTCTTGATTTGGCTCCATTTATCCCAAATTTCTTTATCATTTCATTAGTGTACTTATGTTGGTTGATGAAGATGCTATCTTTACATTGTTTGACTTGAAGTCTAAGAAAGTACTTCATTTCTCTTATCATACTTATTTCAAATTCACCTTGGATACACTTAGAAAAATTCTTAAAAAGATTTTCATTAGTAACACCAAAAATGATATAATTCATATAAATTTATATAAGTAAAATATCATTTTTATGATATTTAATGAAGTGTAGTGTTAACCTTTCTTTTTTCAAAGTCATACCAAGCTTTAGGAGCTTGTTTTAAACCATATAAAGCCTTTGTGAGTTTAAAGACATGATTTAAATGAGTAAAAATTTCAAATCGAGGGGTTATTCAACAAACACTTCTTCTTTTATAAAACTATTTAAGAAAGCACTTTTGATATCTATTTGTAAAATTTTTAAATCCATATATGATGTATATGCAAGCAATATACAAATGGCTTTTAAGCAACCCATAAATGCAAAACTTTCATCATAGTCAATACCTTCTTCTTGACTATACCCCTTTGTAACCAACCTAGCTTTATTTTTAATGATGACATAATCCTTATCTAACTTATTTTTAAAAATCCATTTGATGATAATAATAGAAGCATTACTAAGCTTAGGTACTAAGATCCATACCTTATTTCTCTCAAATTGATTGAGTTCTTTTTGCATGGTAAGAATATGATTTTCATCATTAAGAGGCTCATTAATGATCCTCGATTCTATTTAAGAGATATATACAATATTGTTATGAATTTCTTTGAAATGAGATATAATAATTACCTTTTTTTATGCATTATCTATGATTTACTCTTTTAGATATCCTTTTATAAAATGTCAATTTTTTGGAAGATTGTGAATGATGTTTGATGTAACAAGATGAGGTAGAAGATCATAATCTTCTCCCTTTTTGACTTCTTTGAGTATAATTGCTTATGATTGATTTTCACTTTCTTCTTCATTCTTCATGAAGGTACCTAAATCATCATTACAAACATCCTCTCTCAGACTAAGTGGATTAGTTTCATTAAATATAAAATGATCTTTTATTAAAACCTCTATAAGATACACTATTACTGGCATAACGAAGAAATATTGCCTTATCAATTTTTGAATCAAATTTATCAAGATTATCCTTTGTATTTAATATGAAACACTTGTATCCAAATACTCTAAGTTATGAAATTTTTGGTTTTCTATCATTCTATAGCTTATAGAGAATTTTATTCAAAATTGGTCTTAAATGAACTCTATTTGAGACATAACAAGCTTTATTGATAATTTTTATCAAAAAATATGATGGCAATTGATATTCATTTAGCATAGTTCTAGCTATGTCATAAAGAATTTGATTCTTCCTTTCAACAATCCTATTTTGTTGGGAGTTATAGGAGATGAGAAGTTATGATTAATACCAAGATTGTTACAAAATATTTTAAAACTTTCATTTTAAAATTCTCTTTCATGATCTCTTCTAATGAATGAGATGTAAAAACCCCATTCATTTTGCATACATTTAGTTAAAGTTTGAAAAGCCTTGAAAGCATCATCTTTATGAGCTAGGAATGCAACCTAAGTGAATCTAGAGTAATCATTTACAATAATAAGTGCATAATACATGTCTTATAAACTAATAACTCTTGAAGGTCCAAATATATTTATATAAAAAAGTTGAAGAGGTTTAGTTATTATTACCTTGTTTTTTAAGTTTGAAGGATGACTTAACTTGATTATCCATTTAATAAGCACCTCAAACTTTATCTTTATAAAATTTTATTTTGGGAAGCCCACTACAAGCTTATTTTTGCTAAGATCCTTATTGTTGCTCAAACTTACTTGAACAAGTCTTTTATACCACAATAAAAAATCTTCACTAATAGAGATAAAATACTTGACATCTTTATTAGTAAAAAAACTTAAATCAATCATATAAATATTTTTAATTCTATCACCTTGAAAGATAAGTTTATCATCATAAAAGTTGACTTATACTTAGTAAGTTATGTTTTAAGTCTTTAACTAATAGAACTTTATTAATGGAGAAAGAAGAGTCTTTACCTATCTTACTAATACCCACCATATTGTCTTTAGCACTATCACCAAATATGATATTTTCACCTTCTTTTTTCTCTAATTAGGAAAAAAAACTTGCATTACCGATCATGTATCTTAACATATCCATTATCAAAATACTACTTGTTGGAGTTCACTTTGGATTTTAAGCACACCTATCATGAAAACATAATCATTTGGCTTTAGGTATTTAAATATATTTAAATCCTTGAGATTTAGTAATAAAAGTGTCATTTGGGATATGACCCGAATGACTTAATCTAATGAAGCACTTATTGTTTATATGTTATTACTTCCATAATAATGAGAAGTTACATTTTAAAATCTGGAGATATGATAGTTATTACCATGTTTTCTTTTATTTTGAGATTTATAAAATGAGCTTCTTTTATATGAGCAAAAATACACTTATATGACTTCTCAGGTACTCTTTTAGATATGGTGAAATGGTTAGTTTAAACTCCCTTATTTTTTTCATTTTCTTTTACTATCTTTAAAAGATTATGAAGATGTTTTAAGAAAAATAGGTTTTTTGGATGACAAAGGAGAGCTTTGATTGAAACCAATTCCCTCTTTTGAAATACTAGAATACTTACTTTTGAAAATCTTATTCTTAATTCACCAATTGCTCATACTTATTTAAAATAATTTTCAAGGTATCTTCCTCATCATTAAGTTTATCATCATGCTCATACCCAGGAGGACATGCTCCCGCGACACAGACAGCAGCCCTCAGAAGAAGACCAGTGCCTGCACCGCCAGGGATGCATCGTGCGACGTCGTATGGGGACACACTCTAAGCCTAATGGTGGTTGTGCGGTGGAAACTACGTGATGCACATACATAACCCGGGATCCATGAACATACACTCAAGCAATAAACATAAACAGGCTATACCGTATCTTATATAAATCAAAACCTGTTGTACAATACATGAGTGCATACATACACCACCAAAAGCTATACAATATATACATGACTACTGCCACCCTAGCTACACAATCCAAACGGGAGCCGGAGTATGCTGCAGAAGTCCCGTACCAAAATGAGATCGGTCTGTCTCAGCTGACGACCTCTAGTCCTTTCCCGAATGCTCACCCGTGGGCTCCGAACCTACGTTCATCAAATGACAAATGCTGAGATAAACTCAGTGGTGCTAGAAACACATATAAACAATCATGAAACATATAGCAATCCATCATAAACATCATATGCAATGCAAATGCCACTATGTCTATCATTCACCCTCATTCACTCTTATTTTCCTGTAATTGTGCACATTCCTTTCGCACACGCTGGATCCCGATAAGTACCGGTACTCATCTCCCGTAGGAGGCCATTTATTGATTCATCTCCCATCTCAGGAGATCCTTAATCTATTGATTCCTGAAGGAATCCCATTCATAATTGATCCAGTGTGCCCAGAGCTGAGCTCTGCCCTCATTTCTCATTTTCTTTTCACTCTTTCTATCCTCATCAATCATCACCATGCATGTAATCATGTTATCATTATCATTTCATCGTATACACAAATGCTCGGACAATACATCACATTTTCAAACAAGGAAAGCATCAATC
>CANYBF012041798.1:0-11178 GCA_948192965.1 Dalechampia spathulata
AAACTTCCTGGAAGTGGTTGAGTATCCAACCTGGTTAGCCAATGTCGTGCCAGTAGCTAAGAAGGATGGAAGAGTCCGTGTTTGTGTTGACTACAGGGATTTGAACAAAGCATCACCAAAGGATGACTTTCCTCTGCCTCACATTGACGTTTTGGTAGACAGTGCGGCAGCCAGTACTATGCAATCCTTCACTGATGGGTTTTCGGGCTATAACCAAATTCTGATGGCATCCGATGATAAGATCAAGATGGCCTTCATTACAGAATGGGGGACTTACTGTTATAGAGTAATGCCATTTGGCCTGAAGAATGCTGGAGCAACCTATCCACGAGCAGCCATTACTCTGCTCCATGATATAATACATAAGGAGGTGGAGGTGTACGTTGACGACATGATGGTTAAATCTGTGACCAGAGAGTCTCACACAGCAGTATTGGATAAGTTCCTCACCAGGGCGGAAAGGTACAATCTCAGGTTGAACCCTAAGAAGTTGGTGTTTGGGGTAACGTCTGGGAAGCTTCTAGGTCATGTAGTCAGTGACAGGGGGATAGATATCGACCCTGACAAGATTAAGGCCATCCGAGAGATGCCAGCGCCTAAAACAAAGAAACAGGTACGGGGATTTCTGGGCAGATTGCAATACATCAGCCGGTTTATAGCAAAGCTCACCATGACTTGTGAGCAATCTTCAAGCTCTTAAGGAAGAAACAGCCAGTGGTATGGGATGAGGACTATGAAAAAGCTTTTGATGCAATCAAGAGGTACTTGGTAACCCCTCCGATCTTGCAAGCTCTGAAAGCGGGTATCCCTTTGACGTTATACCTCATGATCGAAGAGTCATCTTTGGGGTCAATGATGGTTCAGGAAGATATGGCGGGACTAGAGCATCCAGTTTACTATTTGAGTAAGAAGCTCCTCGAGTATGAAGCTAAGTACAGTCGGGTCGAGAAGCTATGTCTAGCTATGGTATGGGTCACGCGAAGGTTGAGGCATTACTTTCAGAGTTACACTGTGAGGGTAATATCTAAGGAGGACCCAATGCGCTATCTGTACAACGCGCCATCACTTGTAGGGAAACTAGCTAAGTGGTTGGTGTTATTATCAGAGTTTGACATCGAGTACATACCGAAGAAGGTCATCAAAGGTAGAGCTATAGCAGAGTTCTTGGCTTTACAACCGGTTGAAGGTACAGATCATTGGGAGTTGGAGTTTCCTGACGAACACCTAGATATGATCACGCTGGATGGTTGGAAGATGTACTTTGATGGAGCAGTTAATCGATAAGGTGCCGGGATTGGGGTAATATTGATCACCCCTTCAGGCGACATAATTCCAATGGTGATGAAGTTGGAATTCTCGGTCACCAATAATATGGCGGAGTACGAAGCGTGCGTTCATGGTGTCGAAGCCCTCATTGCACTGAATGCGTCCATGCCTTTAATTCCTGTATGATTAAGGAATAGCCTCCCTAATTCGTAAAGGAACCTGATTATGACTAGGGAAGTCTAGGATTGGTGTGAGGTTTAGTTGGATTTGCCTCGAGAGAGGATTTTCAATGCTTTTGGATATCTTGGGCAGCAATAAGCACTTGTAGGTTAACTCACTTGGTGGAACTGATTCCAAGTCCTATGTTTACATTATTGAATTGTCTTTTTATTTGCTAGCAGTGTATGAATTTACCTTTCATGTGTTTTACATTCAAATACTCCATTCACCAAACTCCATTTGTCGCTTAACAAACAAGAAAGCTTAAATAGAGACGGATAAACTCTAATCCTCGTGGGATCGATACCATACTATCAACAACAACCTGTATGCTTGCAGTTGAGTAGTGGTAAAACTACTGCCGCGTTTCACACCGATCAGCCATAATTGGTAAGGTCATGAAGATAGTGTTAGTGGCTTAATATGGTTGATTAGTCATGTTTATATGGGTTTTATTAACAGTGAGCCATGTGGATCCTTTTGTGTTACAAGTTGATCCTAATTTGGATTCAAATTCAAGGGCCAAAATTTGCTTTATACACTATTCAAGGCTTATGAATTTGCACTTTTGCTTTCAACTTATCTTTTAATCCATTAAGGAAGACTCTTAATAAACAATAGTCAAGCCAATCCTCAACTCTTGTTAAGCATCACATAAATTCTTATCGATATTCTTGAATCATGCTAATCTATTTGATGTCACACATAAATTCATCAGGATTCTAAAACTCTATTGATCCATAGTGTTCTTGGAAAACATGTATAAGCTCATCCCAAATAAGGTTTATCTAGTTGTTATTGAGCTAGGAAACTAGCTCCAAGGCATCACCCTTAAGGTACATAGCTATTATATCAACTTTAAGTATTCTAGAGTTGGATAATAATGAAAATACTTTTCTGCCTTTAAGATCCAATCTCTGAGATTCCCTCTATCATATTTAAGGAACTCAATTTTTGAATGAGGACACTAGCTTGGATGATACCTCCACCACGATTATCTACTTCTTCTTCTACATCATATAACCCATTAACTACACTACAATAAGGTCAGGATTATAATTAGGTGAAGAAGGTTAGATATTTAGGTGTTTTGGTGGTTGAAAGGATGAGGGGGCTCTTGTGTTTACCATCCTAGAAACTTGCTCTAATAATAGTTAATAAAGGCAGCAATAATAAATATTAAAAAGAATAGAAAGAAAGGAAAAACTTATGATGAAAAATGAATATTTTATTTATTGAATTAGTCCAATTCGAGATGGAAAAGTCTCTAATACAAAGGAATTTTAAATAAACTTAGATGATTCTAAAGGAAAGATAACCTAGAAGATTTATAATATGAGACAGGTTATCACATCAACTTTCACTATCATAATTATATTTATAGTTTTCATTATGTTTAATTATAAGTTATATTTCTATGATAAGATTTTTAACAAATTTAAGTGATTAATAGAATAAAATAAATAATTTATTATATATAATGAGGAAATGTTAATTTCTTAATACATATATAAAGTGCAACTAAATTATAAAATTAGGGTGAAAAAATAATTTTAGAATTTATTTATTTGCTCAAGGATTAAATGTAAGTTTATTTGAATTGGTAAATTAAGAAAATATTAAATAACATATAAATTGTACAAAAAATAATGGGGACCAACTCACTATAGGAAAGGAAAATGGTTTCTTACAAGTAAAAGAAATACCCCTTAATATACTATTAAGAGGTAGGGTTAATTATTTTCTATTCTTGAGTTGGCCGATTATTCTAGAGATATAAAAACTAAATTGCTAGCTTTAAGAAACCCACTTATCCACTCTCAAAACAATACTTAGGTCAACTTGAGAGGAACATGAAAAGAAGGCTTTGTCCAGGGGAATTTCAATTAGATGGAAGAGTTAAAAGTAAGTTTGTATTTATAAAAGAAGTTCCTTAACATGAATAATATATTTTGCTTGAATTAGGTTAATTTCATACTTACTTTCATAGCTTCGACACGAGTCAATATAATGGAAGTTTGTCTAGACATAACGAATGCATGCTTAAAAACTAAACTGATTGAAAATCTTAATAAAGAAAATCAAATAGAACTTCCATAAATTTTATTAACTGTAACTAGCTCATATATGAATAAAATGCCTAAGGATGACAATAATCACTTAGCTAACATCCTTTTTCATTCACCATTAAGTGAGAAGAAGCAATGATGGAGCTGTAAACTATACATATATGTGTTTATTTTACATAAATTGAATGGACATGTAATTTAGGAATTTCTTAAATGGTTGTAATCAATATATTTTTATGCTTGATGAATAGAAAGAGTCATAGATCATATACGTATTACCAGTATCTGCATGACAAGGAATAAAACATTTAAGAACATATATGTATGCATGCCCATTTGACCATAAAAGAAAAGAAGAACTTGTTTATTAATCTTAGCATATATGAATTATTAGAAGGGTCATAAATTTTGCTATTTAACTAGGATGCAAGTACCTTGGTTCAAACAAATTCAATAATTAGACTAAGGAATGCTAACTACATGAAACAAAGGAATGTGTATTTGTTTAGGCATGACCCTAATGAAAGAAATAGGGTGATAACTTCATTACTATATGTATGTGTCAAATTGATAATGATGGAATGTCATCATAAAACTCTTAAATTCTTATAAATTTACTGATTAATGGGAAATTGGAGTATATATGGCTGCTTGCATGAAATGGTTTAGATTTGGTTGACTAGAAAGAAGAAAATAAATAAATAAATAAAAGGAAGACATAATTATGAGTTCATGTTGTGAGTGACTCGGTGCTAGGAAGAAATTAATGTTAGTGTATGCTCTAGAGCATCATGTTTTTATTATAATTTAATATTGAACATTTTATTAATAAAAGGTATTATTCATTATTGAGTTTGCTTGAAAGGCTTTTAACTAAATAATGAATTTCAAGATATTGGAACAGTACAAAGGAATTCATAAAGAGTTTATGAAATGAGATTCTTATTGTATGCAAATGTTCAATATCTAAATGATCCCTGATCAATGTATTAATAAGAATGGATATTATTAATGCGGTTAAGATCATCACATGTTATACTTCCTTATGGGGTGATTCTCATTCACTATGACATGAGTTGTCTAAAGTAAACATGTAGATGGGTAGTTAGAGATAAGCTCATTGGAGACCTTACTAGTGGGATTTCATATGGATAATTGATTTATGTCTATGAAATATATCTCATTCATATCAGTAGTGCAAGTATCCTTAAGACTTGAGATAACAAGGTTATCTTGACTATGGATCACTATATTTTGATTCCTATGCTTTATTCCTCCTTAAGAGGTGTTCATAGCTTAGAGGTTGGATATAGTGTGAAGTAGTTAAAGGTAATTTTTCATCAATAAAGGATTCACCACCCTAGATTAATAGTAGGGGTTTTATCTCATTGATTCATGTAATACTCTTTATTCAAGAATCTCTGGCTAGAGTGGAATGTCTATTAATGAATGATTTTCATAATGGCATTATGGGACTAAAGATTATGATTACATGAAACATCAAATTTAGGACATGATCTAACATAATTGATCATGTATTGAGTTGACATTAATCCATACTCAAACCTAAATGAGATAGTGGTTAGTGAAAGGAGTTTATTGCATGGAATTTGATATGAAAGGGTTGTAGTAAAACTAATGACCTCTTCTCATTTGGGTAATCATAATGTGTGACTAGACACCGCTCTAGATTTACATAAGATATTATTAATTAGAGATTAATAGATGTTGCCAACATGTCAAGAACCCAAAAAGTCATACACTAAAAGTTAGAGGAATGGCAATGATGAATGGGTGTTGATGGGATAATGTTCTATGTGTATGATTGCCTAGATCCACTTAATTAACATGTTTTTAAAAGTTTTAAAACTCACCTTCCACTACTAAACACGTTTTTAGCAAACCAACAATTAATTGACCTAGGTAATTAACTAAATAATTATTGGACTCTTTAAAGTTAATAACATAATTAGTAAGAGTTGGCCTAAATACATACACTTGGATTTTGAAATTGAAGGGCAATAAATATTATATTAGTTTAAGTAATAATTAATATGTAATTATATGCCAAGCAGATTAATCCAACCTTGCGCTGGTATAATTAAGGAAGATTAGTACATCGTTTGTAATAATTAACAAGCATTTACAATTATGTTATTCTATCAAATGAAGAATTATAAATTAAGTAATGGAATTTCCTTTTGACTTGGAGCATTAGTTAAAGCGTTGGTTAAATGATATGTTTATATCTTTTTTTTTAATTTTTCTCTATTGGTAAATAGTTTGAGCATGCATGAGTTTTTATAGGATCATGTAAAACTATATAGCCATAGATTGAGTTTGTTTACAATGCAATAGATATGCATAATGTGCATACAACTATACATACTATTTTTCTTATGAAGGGTATGTAACAGCCTGATTAGACGACTGCCTCCACAACCTAACATGAGACCTTTCCAGCATGCTTTATCCTCACTCATATGCTTCTTATGAAAACTTCCCAGAAGATCACCCATCTTATAATTGCTCTAAGCCAAGCATGCTTAACTATGGAGTTCTTACGGAATGAGCACTGAAAAGGTAGGTGCACTTAGTTGGTATGAATAGTACTTTTCTAATCATTTAAGCTATTCTCAATTGCACAGTCCTATACCTGCACAATCTCGAAATCACTCAACTATGCAACCCCATCCTTACACAGTCTCAGGATCTCTCTTCTTTGAGTGTGAGATTAGTTCATTCATATGCCTCTTCGCCTAAAATCCTACTAGGAGCCGCTCCTTATTCATGCTCTTTCTGGCATCAATGTTCACTCCCCACCCTAGTCAACCCCTGGTGTCACATATTGTTACAATCTTGTATGCACCTTAAATTATGCATGCATATGTATTTTATGATCATGATATAATGATGAGCAAGCATGGATTACTGATGTTAAATATCAAAGTATATATGTATAAGCATGTATTTCATGGTAAGTGTTAACCTTGACTTTTCACCCTCGTGCAATTTCGGGTTTCTGTTGATTCGGCTCGGTATTAGTCCTCGATATCAACCCCGATTATGCACATATGCCTCTGTGGCTTCCCCTTGAGTATTCTGGGGCATAGAGTACATCGTAGTTGGAGGGGCCCACTACCCTTGTCAGCCTTTTCTGAACGTTCTGTGCATACAGAACACATAACATTATCTGTTAAGAAAAATGGCTCTACGAGGCCCACATGCGAGGCCCATCACCCTTATTAGCTTATTTTGAGTATTCTGTGCATACAGAGTACCTAACATGTTACTTATGCAAGGCAGAGCACACGACATGCCATATACCATATTTTGGGCACACCACACTATGGGGCCCGCTACCCCTATCAGCCTATTTTGCGTATTCTATGCACACATAACACATTTTCATTGATGCATGCACGAGGCACAACACTTGGCATGCCAAATGTCACATTCCGAGCCCACTATGCTGTGGGGCCCATCGAAGGCACTGGTGGGGCCCACCACCTTTGTTAACCCACTCTGAGTGTTCTGTATGCACAGAACACATTCTACATATTGCTTACGTGAGGCATAACACTTGGCATGCTAAATGCCACATTTTGGGCTATATAGCATTGCGGGCCCAAAATGGGCCCATTAGTGGAACTCATCGTTTGGGGTCAAATTTGATAAAACTCAAAACTGCAAAGTGACTCAGAATGTCGATTGCAAATCAGTTGACATGTGACATGCATTACATTTCACCCATACAAGGTGAAATACATGAATAGGGTGTATAGCACTATGTGCATAGTATATAGCAAAATAAGGCTGGCTATGATGCCCACTTCGGGCACGTATTGTGACTTGTTCCCGTGTTAGAATGGCTTGATACAATTTTCCACTCCCAAGAATAAGTTGCAGACATGAATTTCACATATTCATTTGCCATTTGGGCACACCGTTTGCCCCCTATTTGATCCGTCCAAAATGGCTGCCAACACAGATTTTCCAACACAGCCTGCACAGGTTGGCTAAGATGCCTACTTTGGGCACGTATTACGACTTATTCCGGTATTAGAATGGCTTAATTCAAGTTTCCATTCTCAAGAGTAAGTTGTAAACATGAATTTTACATATTCATTTGCCATTTGGGCATGTGTTTTACCCTTCGTTTGGCTCGTGCAAAATGGCTGCTCACCTAGTTTTGGGACCTTATCCACATTGCTAAGCCCAAGGGTGCCACCCCTCCTAAGGCTACTATAAATACAAGGCCAAGCCTTCCTCTTCAAACACATAAAAACATATCATAAAAATGATACACAAGATATCATATATATGATAAAAATTTTAATTCTAAGATATAGGATTAAAATAACTTAAGTAAAATTTTAATTAAGTTTAACGACTAATTAAATTTTTACTAAAATCCTAAGCTTTTGGGAATTTTGGGGGAGCGACTTCTAGCCCTGGTAAGTCATTTATTCCTTCGGCTTTTTAAGTTATTTAAGCTTTTCTGTCATGTTTAGCTTATTATCTTAGTTTAGCTTTACTGTCATATTTAGCTTATTATTTTATTTAGCTTTACTGCCATGTTTAGCTTTTTACTATGCCATGTCATCATGCCACGTCATATGCTAATATGTCATGTCATATGTCATATGCCATTTATGCCATGTCATATGCTAATATATCACATCACATGTCATACGCCATTTATGCCATGTCATCATGCCACGTCATATGCTAATATGTCATGTCACATGTCATACGCCACTATGCCATGTCATCATGTTACATGTCATGATGAATAGTAATACATGAATAGTAACTCATAAATAGTAATTTATGAATATTATTTATGCCATGCCATTATCCACGTCATATGTTAATATGTCACGTCACATGTCATACACCATTTATGCCATATCATCATGCCATGTCATATGCTAATATGTCACGTCACATGTCATACGCCATTTATGTCATGTCATCATGCCACGTCACATGTCATATGCCACTATGCCATGTCATCATGCCACATGTCATGATGAATAGTAATACATGAATAGTAACTCATAAATAGTAATTTATGAATATTATTTATGTCATGCCATCATCCACGTCATATGCTAATATGCCACGTTACATGTCATACGCCATTATGTCATGTTATCATGCCACATACCATGTCATATGCCATTTATGCCATGTCACATGTCATACGCCACTATGCCATGTTACCAAGTTACATGCCATATCATCATGTCATATGCTATTATGTCATGTCATCTTACATCCATCAGACTTCGGCTCTTGATTCATGCTTTAATATGACATAAAATTAATCGATCAAGTCCTAAATTTCATTTGCTATTAACGATCTTGCTTGTTTATTTGCATTTTCACTCGTGCTACCCGAGGTGGAAATTTCTCGAGGAGGTTGAGACATTACTAAATATCTTGGATTTTTGTACAGACGAAGATCCTTTATAATAGAATAGCATTATTCCCCATTTTAGGATTTAGCATTAAATCCCACGTGTATCCCCTATTCTCCTCGATCCCTTTCACCGGCCTTTCGGTATTTTTATTCGTGGATGGATTTATATTTGCTAAATATATGTAATCATGTCACATGACACATCATACACTTTTATGCCATGCCATGCATATGCCATGCCATAACATATATTATCTTGTATGCCAATACAATCCAAATATGCCAATACGCAATGCAATACGTGCAACTTGCCACGCTATCCTATATACCATGACACGTCGTATGTCATACCATATACCATGTTGAATACACATTCACACATGCATCCACTATGCCATATCATGCATATGCCATGTTATACATCATTTCACATGCCATGCATACGGTATGTCATCCACTATGCCATGTCATGCATATGTCATGTCATATATCAACCCACATATCATGCATATGATATGTCATGCACCCTCACATGACATGCATATACCATGTCATACATCATTTCACATGTCACGCATACGGGATATCATCCACTATGCCATGTCATGCATAGTTCATGCCATATATCACCCTACATATCATGCACATGATATGCCATGTATCACTTCACATGCCATGCATATGGTATGTCATCCATTATGCCATGTCATACATCATATTCACATATCATGCATATGATATATCATACACCCTCACATGACATGCATATACCATACCATACATCATATCACATGTCATGCATATGCTATGCCACTCATTTCACTTTGTACACCATGCATACGCCCAATGCCAATACAATTCAAAACGTTAATGCATAATGCTATACGCTATTTACCATGATTATGTGCTTACATATCATACTAGGTTGCCATATCATGCATATGATATATCATACATGCTCAAATGTCATGCATATGCCATGTTATTTTATCGCTATTTCACAAGCCATGCATATGTCATGCCATCCAAATGCCATATAACATTATATGACATTCTACGTGCAACCTTGCAATGCCAAATCACATGACGCGCTGTATGTTTACATATACGCTCGTATGCTTGCCTGCTTAGGATAGTTAATCCCAACTATAATGGTAAAATTGATCTTCGAAACTCATAGAATAGATCTCCACCACCTGAACCCAATCTCTGAAGGGTTTAACTAGCACTCATGCTATGGGTCGATTGGACCAATCTGAAACCATCCGGTGGCAACTCCCTTGCGACTCTTTCGAGTTCGTATCATTCCCTAAGGGAACCCCTTAGGAAGATTGCGCTTTTGCTCCAAGTGTGGTCCTCGGTCTGTGAGCATTGCAAGCCTCTCTCTGGGCTCCAGCAGAAACCGGGCGCTCACAGTAAGGGAATACAAAAAGTATAGAAGATGTTTAAAGTTATGAATGTATGTATAAAGGTAAGGTAAGAATATGATTTGTGCATGTTAGATAGTAATAAAATGAAAATGAACTTAAGGGTGATTATTAGTGAATTAAATGTTCTTAAAGTGCAAATGTGAATTATTATGTATATACATACATTATTTATTTAGTTGAAAGGTGAATAATGGAAAGAGAATATATATAAAAATGTTGTAAGCATAAGAAAAATATATAGGACATGTTTATATTATAAGAATGCAGAGTGATACATGAATGACTGAGATGAGAAAATATTATGAAAAGATATAGAGGTGAAGCAATTCCATATGACAAGGAATTTATAGAGAAAGAAATGAAAAGAAAGTGAGAAGATGGTTAAAGTGATGAAAATGTGCATAAGATGCATTATGGATGTGAATTCGACGTGCTTATGTTGAATGCTTTTCATGAAGCTTAATGATGGAATTTATATATGATATGTGATGTTTTGGCATGTTAGACATGTTATTATATAAGAAAGTATATGTTAAAATATGTAAATGAAAGTTTTAATGAAGTTAGAATTTATTATAAGTTAAGTAATGATTAAGGACATAAATATCATTTCATGAAAAGTAAAAGGGTAATTTTGGAAATCAATTTATGTATGGTATGTATGTGCATTCATGTAATGCATGACATGTAAGATGCTTATGTGAATATGATGCAAAAATGATGTAATAATAATTAATTAAAAGAAGAAGAATTTAAGTTTGATAAG